>NJDD01005729.1:23135-54614 GCA_002245505.1 Calephelis nemesis
TATTTCTGCCGCCGTAACATTAGTGCTTGCCGTTGACGTGTTCCGGTTCAGAGGGTAAGGTAAACTTAATTTTGTTCGAGGCCTAAAATCAAGGCCTCAGGTTGGTAACGCACCATTACTAACTTTGGTGTCTCTAGGCAGTGTGAATTTCTTACCACCAGGAAATCCGTATGCTCGATTGTCTTCCAATTTGAAAAAAGAAGGTTCTCATTAAAATAAAAACCAGGAAAAATCAAAAGGGACCCAAAGTTTTGACATTACGTATTAATATATAGATATAAGACGGACACTCGAACCTACCTGGCAGTGAAGATTTTAACTGAAATATGATCGTAATTCACTGCCTTACCTATTCTTGGTACTAGAATATCAGCACTCACTATCGTCTTTTCCGTTCTGAAAAGTAGCCGATAGACTAGTTCGTAAAATACGCTTTTAAGATAGCAACGTCCCAATAACATCTGTGGTGTCTGTAGGTGAGGATTGTCTCTTAAGTACTATCAGAATAAGCTGCTTGTTTGTTACCGTATAAAAAAAGTATATTCACGCCCATATCCTCGAAGATGTAGCAGGGTACCCCTACAATATAACATAAAAAAATAAAGTGGCTACGTTCGAGTCGTACTCACCCATGAAGAGTTCTGTAGTAGCAAGCGTAGAGCCGAGATTTATAGATTACTGATCTTATTTAACTAAATGAGCAAGTAATAGTTAACATATTTTTTGCCAGCAGAAAACTTTGATTTTCACAGTGGCCTCTGTGGTCATGTGGGACAAGTGATATTACTAGGAAATTGAAAAAATATTTAAATTGCCGACCCAAAAATCGAATTTCTGAACTCATGTATGCAACGACAAAACTAGACCATTAGGAGACTACATTTCATCTTATGAGTTCGTAAGAGGTAGGCACTGTGTCTCTGTTTACCTTTTTTTAATGACTAATGTGTTGCCAACGTTGCGGTTTTTACAAATTTACCGGGCTTTGTGGGCCGAGCAGAGTGCTCAGCCCGAGACATCATTATTTGGATGGATGGGACTCTTCCCAACAACGCCAGCAACAAGGGCTGTCTCCCGGGAGATCGTACCTCGACCTGGTGCAGCGTTCTGGTTACTAGGTGGACTTGATGGAGGATTAGTGGAGGCTCGTCTGTCAGCGTTAGGCCCCGGGCACATGAGAGGTCTTCGTCGCCGAGACCGGTGGCGATGGTGTAGTGTCCTGTGAGTTAGTGTTGCTTGAATTAGGAGGGAGGCATGTGTTTGCCGCAGTTATTGAATCCGGAGGAAACATCTGCTTACCTACTTCGGGGATATAGGTAGGAAAGACACTTTTTTGTAGTATTTAAATATCAAAGTCATATGTGTGATTGTTTAAAATAACATATTTTACAAAGAATACCCGATCCAACAAGTGGGAAATTTAATGTTTTGATATCTCCAGTAAGAGAGTACCTGTCATGTTAAATACCATAATGTGGATACGTGTGTCGTCAACCAGACACATATCTAATTCCGGGCAAAGATGTTAGTAATAGAAAATGTCAAAAAAACACATTTTCTATTTGTGACTAAACCCGAGGACCGAAATTCCTCAGGAAAATAAATCCAACACCGGACTTCTAGACAACAGAGGCGACAATAATTTGGGTATAAATTTGGATAGATGGCATGTCTAAAGCTACAAGGTTTAAATAAATTTTATAGTCTGTATTAAACAGTACAATACTCTAATGTCAATTTAAATCTTGAAGTACTTTATGTTTTTTAAGATAGTAGGTAAGGTTTTTTCCTTTCGCCTACATAACCCTAAAAATATTGTCTTTGAAAATGTTACATGTTGTGAACGTATGAAATGGAAATAAAATCTAAAAGTAATCGGAGACCGTGCCAAGATTAGACGGACATGAAACAGAATATTCGGTGATATCATTTATCACTCTGTTACTGAAACCGCGACGTTTATACTTCTGTTGGCAAAATAAGCTTGATACTTTGATGATGGTGGTTATTCTGTTAGCACGGACTAAAATAGTCTAAAATTGAACTCGGTCTAAAAAATGCTGCGTTAAGGTGCCGGCTTTAGGTAAATTACTTTAAAAAACCGAGTAGATGATATTATTATGTTTGACTATTTTTTATGTACGTTTATCGATGTCTCTTTCGATTCTGGATCGATTTTAAAAAGTATTTTTGGTCTGAAAGAGCCTACTTTCAAGGTGGTTCCATTGCAACCAATTCTGGATCTGATTATGATATTATGAATCCAAGGTTAAGTGAGGAAATTATTTAACTTTTGTGTAGGTAAATATATATCTTGATAAATTAAATGAAAGTCGCTTCTTTGCAATTTACTGAGTTTAAATAGTTATTTATGAATGTAATTTTTAAGTTATGTAGTATGATTCTATCAGTTCGTGTTATTATGAGAAATCATTAAAGCATTTGACTAAAATTTTCAAATTTACTTGATTTGAAGAATTTTATTGCCATATACAAGATTTTGCGTTACTTTATCATATATTATTTTTTTTATTGCTAGCGGCCCGACCCAGCTTCGCACGATTTTAAAATATACCTATAAACCTTACACTTATAAATTAAACTTATAAATATACCTATAAACTTATACCTATAGTGACGAGCACTCACTTTATCTATTAAAAAAATAGCATCAAAATCCTTTGCGTAGTTTTTAAGATTTAAACTTACAAAGGGACATAGAGACAGAGGAAGCGACTTTGTTTAATACTATGTAGTGATATATTATTTATAATAATTTTAAATATTATCTAGCATAAACAATAACAAGAAAATGTAATGTTCCATTTCAAAAATAATAAATGTATATTATTGCAAAATATTTACAATAACTCATAATTATTCAAATTTTATTTGCCATAATAATTTACAGTTTTTTTTATATTCTCCACCCGCATATAAACATCACTGCAAATTATTTTTTTAAATATCAACAGTACGGGGAGAGTAAATCATATATCGCGAAATTTAGTTTCAGTCTTTCGTCGCCGACATCTTAACAAAATATAAGAATATCTTAATTTCGTATTGTTCCGTGTCCACTGAGTAGAATAGCCTCTCTGCCTGGTAGCCTAACCTATTCCTGCCTCCAAAATGACACTATCATATTCTCCAACAATACAACATCAATTAAACAATAGGCCTTACAACAAAATGTAGTTTTCGGCAGCAGAATAGTGACACACCTGTAATGTCAATTGTATCTAATATGCTACGATTGCCCTTCTACCATAATAAGAACCGTGTACTTGTTCCCGGTCTTATCACAAAAAAACTGTTCTAAAGTTTTACATTTTGTTCTATCTCAATCTACTTTTGTTTTTTGTCTGATGAACAAGAACAAACATTAAGGCTATCTCCTTAAAACCTTATAAGACCTTTAACCCGACGATGATATAGCCTTTTTAGGGAACACAAATGAGTCATAACAACGAAACCTTAATTTAGTATCATAATAAAAGTGCACTTATCCCATCTATAGCCCATAAAAGTTTAGCATAAATTGAATATAAGAAGTTTATAAAAAGGATTATAGGTACTTACTTTCATTTTCTAATCTTAACATACGCAATTCTTCTGTAAGTGTGTTTGTCAACTTGGTCCGATTGGGATGGACCGATTAGGTCACTTTTTTAATTGTGCTGCAGTAAAAGTAATTACGTATTAGACTAACTAAGCACACGTGACAAAAAAAAGTTGTGTGTGCGATTCACACACGATAGAAGTGAAACTTCAGTAAATCGACAAAATAATGAGATGAATATACATTTGTGTCTCTCACCTGTAAAGTAATGAGATGAATATACATATTTTTGTCCCTTACCTGTCGTTTTTCCGTTGCACCCGTTTGAAATCACAACGATTCTAAAGAAGTTTCACTTCAAAAAATCTGAAAGATTAAAAAAATACAGAATGCAAAAATAATAATAAGGTGCTACAAAGCAGCGTCAACATTCGGTGACCGTCCAAGGCGGTGAATAAATACAAAAGGCATGTGTTAGCTCTATTTACTTGTAAGTAGGTGCAGCAAGGTTTTTTTAATAAATCTATTTTTTGTAAGACTCTACTTTGCATTTTAGAACAACCGCGATGAATTTCGCTGTATCCACTAGTAGTGTTAAATCTAGCACTGGGCGCAATATATAATAATATATCAAAAATCATTTAAGAAAGATCGTAAACGGCGAGGCTAGTGATAAAGTTTATGGCCATTTTGGGGAGTAAAATGAGTCATAACACGAAACCTTAATTGTGCCATAATAAAATTGCACTTGGCCTATTTACTTCAACAAATGCCAAGCTAAAAGGAATTCAGCGTGAATCTGAAGAGCAGAAGTTTTAACTGGTTCAATAGTTTACTGTCTAAAATTACAATCCGAAAACACTGGTAGTAAAACAGGGTTAATTTTTATACGACAAGAAAGCGAAGTACTTAATAAACGTATATCTATTATTTTTTTTAATTAATGATTTAAAATAAGCCTTAGACATAAGTTTCAAGTAGTCGTGGTTATGTTAATTTACACCTTGGACCCGAACCAACACGGAAAAAAATATATGAGTATATACTAATTAAATTGTAACTATGAAAGTATTTCCATTAATTAGTACCCCTGTTTAGCACCAATATTATAAGCATATAATTTGCTTACATTAGGATAAGATCAATTTTTGTAATTTATCCAACCTTACAGAAAATAACAGTATTCAATAAATAACTGGGACATAACAGGTACAACGGACGCAATTGAACATTTCAATACAATAAAGCAAAAAATCGACTTCAATTTCAATACATGCATATGATTTCAGTATAATTGCATCAAAATTTAACTATTTTCCTCGAATTCCACTCGATTCCATTAAGAAGACCCAGAATTGTTGGCAAAGGGACCACATTGGAATATCTTAAATAAAAAAAGAATCTTTGAAATAACGTTCTCTTGATGTCAGTTAAAGTAGTTAATAAATTTAGGGTTATAATATCAAATAAATTTAGGTTTTTCATTCTTCAAAAATCGACATTAAATTTTGAAAAAATCGGTATCATAGGACAGCTCTACAAAAAAACACAGGTATTTATTTGTAAACTTGACATGTACATGTGTCAATTCAGTCTCTGAGATTTAAAAAAAACAGGCTATAGAGTAAGAAGTGTGATCACAATGATATACAGGATTATTGTGAATAATCGTCAATTTTCTCGCAGTGATCTTAATTTTTGAAGCCAAACTTTTAGACGTAGTATTGAATTCAAACTGTACAATAGCAATAAAAGAAGTATCTTCAAAAGTAAGTATCTTCACGCCCGTATCCCTGAAGGGGTAGGCAGAGGCACAAACAAGGCACCCACGACTAGCCGAAGATACTAAGTCCCACAATGTGATAGGTGGCAAGCCTATCGCCAACCGGGCACATTTCCAATCCCGAGCAACATTTTTTT
The DNA here is from genome assembly GCA_002245505.1 of Calephelis nemesis. Lineage (NCBI taxonomy): Eukaryota > Metazoa > Arthropoda > Insecta > Lepidoptera > Riodinidae > Calephelis > Calephelis nemesis. The sequence continues at coordinate 28,618 of NJDD01005729.1, forward strand.
TTCATTAGAAAATTGGAAAAACCCAATTTTCTTTTTGTTGCCCGACCCAGGACTCGAACCCGGGACCTCATGCAGTCAAGTCTAACAACTGAACCGCTAGACCACAAAGGCAATAAAAGAGACTTTGAAATTGATGGTAAAAGTTTTAGTAGCACACAGGCCAATGCCAACATTTCTCCCTCATGTTAGTCTGGGTTCGCTGACTAGAATAGACCATCTGCCTTCCTGATAGGCAACTCATAAGAGTCGAGCACATTTAAAAAATATAGGTCAACTAATTAGACCACTAGTGGTAAAGTGCTATGCAGCAACTTGCACGGGTAGGGATCCACGAGCATCTATCACCTTACCTATTCCTATCGCCATGACTGTCATGTTCCGGTCCGAAAAGTGGAGTAGCCAGTAGACTTACACTTCAGGTCTTATATCCCAGCCATAGAACGGCGACGCACCAACAACATTTGTAGTATCTATATGCCACAGTTTTCTCTTACCATTAGAAGAGCCGTACCTATGTTTCTTCGCTGAACTCCTACATAAAAAACTTGCCTACAATAAGATTCTAAGTTGGAGAGGTTTTGAAATATATCGTATTTAAGAATCCGAAATCAATTATAATTTATATTTCATGTTAAAGCTAGGTAATAATTGCGTAAATTAGCTTTAAGTATCTTCACGCTCATATCCCCGAAGATGTGGGCAGAGGCACAACCAGAGCACCCACGACTAGCCGAAGACACTAAGTGCCACAATGTGATAAGTGGCAAGCCTATTGCCAACCGGGCACATATAGCCCGAGCAACATTTTTTTATTAGAAATTTTCTTTTTGTTACCCTAACCTGGAATCGAACCCGGGACCTCATAAACTCAAGTCCAACACCTGGATCGCTAGACCACAGAGTTAAAAAAAACGAGGAGGTTCACAATTCGACCGGCAAATTTTTCTATGTACTATGAACACCGATTTCTCCATGGTTTTAAAAACCTAATTTGATTGAGGTAGGCCCATTAGGTTTTAATTTATGATCATTTTTTACCTATTTTCACCTATCTTAATGTTTATTTTAATTAAATTTAATCATAATATCAGCAATAAACTAAAAAGTAATAAATAAAATTAACTACGTCAATTCAAACCGACTTCAATACTAAAAAGTAAAAAATAATAAAGATTTAATACTAATTATATACTACCTATTAGGTTCTTATATGTGCTATTAACTTTATTAGATTCGAAGTCGATGCCAATCCAATTCAATTGGCATTATTAATTTACTTTTTAGTTTTGAGATCGGTTTTAATTAACGTAGTTATTTTTTATAAGATATTTAATATCTTATGAAAATAACTTCGTGTTTGTATAAGATAGGTATAAAAACTAAATTTACAATAAATGTTACATAACTATTTGAAGATATTTCGTAACAAATTGTAATCGACAGTCTGTCAATTCGAAACAAAATACACCGATACGTTTTGGATACAGTTACAATAGTTGATGAAATTGATAAGTCTATAAAAAATATGTCGCAAAAACGTTCACTACAAAACACAAGCTTAGACGACAGAGCAGTAGCCAAGCTATTAAATGTCTACGCAGTGGCCCAAACAGAGCGGGGCCACAAAGTCGAGGGATTCCACAGACCCTGAGATGATTTATTGGATATTTTTTTATGATATTGAAAGGCAAACAAGCAGATGGATTTCCTGATGGTAAGAAATTCACGATGCCTAGAGACAAAAAAGGTGGTAATGGTGCGTTGCCAACCTGTGGCCGGGATGTTAGGCCTCGAACAAAAGTTGGTAGTTAGAGAAAACGTAGGAATATATTGTAAATGATATTCTTAGATAGTTATTAACTTAGAAATCATGGGTGCCGAAGAACTTGTTTCGTCGTTTTTTCCTGAGTGGATAGGGTTGGATAGTAGTGGAAGGTAGGACTAAACTGCGATATTGTTTTTTCTTCGTCTGCAAGCATATACGTCTACTACATTGAATACTTTTTCGGTTGAACATCGGTACTAAGTACCATTCACCTAGATTTTTTTACTTTGATAAGAAAATGAATTGGTACTTCTTCTGATGGCAAGAGAAAACCTTGGCCTATAGACATTAGACAGCATACATGTTAACACTGAGCCTGGGGCATGTTAGACCTAATGTCTATCTGTCTGTATATCTGTCAACTCTGCCGGCTATCTTACCTCGTGAATATGGAACTATGCAATACACTGACACGGTAGTAGTAGGAATACGTAAGGCAATGGATCCCTTAACGTCCGCCTTCACTGTGCAGAAAGGCAATGGACCCCTACCCTGGAAAGTTTCTGCATAGCACTCGACCACCGGTAGTCTTGTCAGTAATGACCCAATAAGCCTATTTCCCCTCATAGCAGTTGCCAGGCTAGTACCAATAAGTGTTATTAGTCAGGTATATAGTGTTGTACGTTGAATATCAGCGATAATAACTGGTTATAAGAGTATCGCTAAATAAGTGTCACTTGACAGCAAATGGTAAAAAATACTCGTTTAACATTAATTTGAGGGTTATTAAGCTTGTTTTACGGCGATATAAGTTACACCTATACAATTAAGCTAAATTTATGTAACTTGAAGTTAAGTTTGTATTTAGACAATACAAAAATCCAGTAAAACTACAAATAATCGACTTCAGTTTCAATTTAAAGTAAAAAAAAGTATCTTCATGCCCATATCCCCGAAGAGGTAGGCAGAGTCACAACCAGGGTACCCACGACTAGCCGATGACACTAAGTTCAACAATGTGATAATAATTGGCAAGCCTATCGCCAACGGGACACATAACCAATCCCAAACAACGATTTTTTTTGTTAGAAAATTGTTAAAAAATTTTCTTTTTGTTGCCCGACCCGGGATTCGAACTCTGAACCTCAAGCAGTCAAGTTCAACACCTGGACTGCTCGACCACAGAGGCAACAATTTCAAGTTATACAGTTAAAATCACTTTTGTTTGAGTTAAACTCAAAAACCTAATTTTGCTCGAGGCCTAACATCCCGGTCTAAGGTTGGCAACAAACCATTACCACCTTTGGTATCTCTAAGCGACATGAATTTCTTACCATAAGGTAATCCATCTGTATGTTTGCCTTCCAATATCGTATAAAAAATCCATTGTGGATCTAATTCTAAGGAAAAAAGTATGAATCGACTTACTATAAGACAATCCCATTCAAAATCATTTCATCATTTAAAAACTTCCCAGTTGTTCAATGTTTTTGATGTTTTTTTATGATGGAAAAAATTAAGCCTAATGAGCTTGAATAAAAAGCAAACACTTTATATAACAAAAAATAAGTTCTCTCATAAAATAAAAATTATAGATCTGAAAAAAAGTCCGCAATGGACCTAAGTATAACTTACTACATCCATTCTCAGCTTTTTTGAGTATGTTGTCGTAATAGTGAAGGTGTTCAAATGTATTCTTATAGTACGTACATTGACCACCTTAATTATTTCATGCAAATTATTATTGATTTTTACAGTAAGTAATTTCTCTGAATACTTTCTATTAATCAAAAATGTGACAACCTGTGACAAGGAGGGGGGAGGGGTCGAAAAGTTCTAAAATTCACGTGACGTAATTTATGGATGGCCCCTTAGCTCTATAAAACAAAACCAGGCAGGATGTATATTAAAAATAAAACCATATTATAGTAATAACAAATTTAAAATAAAATCATATAGACAACAAACTAAAAATAAAGTATCACACAAAAAACTCACAAGTTAAAAAAATGAAGTTCTCCCTTTTTATAAAGCATCTTATAGTTTTAAAATAAAGCTGCCAAGTGCGAGTCGGACTAGCCCATTAAGGGTTCCGCACCAGCCATCATGATATAAAATATGTTCTTGGAGTCATTATAATCGTTCAATTGCGGTATGATTTTACATGGTAGTCAGTATCTTATTCCTAGTTCTGTCAATACTATAAATACAAAAGTTTTTGGTGTTTGTTTATTACTCCGTTATGCAAAAACTGCTGAACCGGTTTTCGTGAAATTTGTCACACACATAGAGGGTGATTTGGATTTACATAAAGGATCGTTTTTATCCCGAAAAAAGTTCGTAGAGCATTAACCATGCGGACATCGCATTTTATCACTTTGAAAGTTTTTCAAAATTGAATATTTTATAAAAAAAATATTATAGTGGAAACCTCAATATCATTTGAAACATCTATTCATAGTTAAATACACAGTTCATGGATTTGATAAACATTTTTTATTGTTTTAGTTCTATGTACCTCATAGATTATTGTTATTTTTCTTATATCTTAATGCGGTGTACAGAATACATCTACCAAGTTTCAACAGCTCTTATAGTTTCAAAAATTAATATAGCTGTGAACTATTGACGGACAAACAGATAGTTATGACGAATCTATAAGATTCAATTTTTTAGCATTTGGCTACGGAACCTTAAAAAGGCCTAAAGACAAGCAGTATGATTCGAAATTTAATGCTACGCGAATACCTGTCACTAGCTGTCAAATGACAATTACATAACTAAATTAATTAAAGGCTACGAAGTTTGTTTAGTAATATTGTTTTTATTTTAAGGCAAAAGGCAGCAAGTAAGCACGCGGCTCCCCTGATAGTAAAAAATAACCGTTGCCTTAAGACAACACAGATGTTGTAGGTGCGATACTGTCCTGTGGATGAGATTTTATAACGGTTATAGTGCAATTCTATCCCCAACTCACTGTGGTACAAATAAATCTGTATTCGAAATTTAAAATCAATCGGTTGAGGGTAATGGCGGTTGACAGATCCAAAAATTCTTTCCTCAGCTTTGTCCCTCACTAGCAATCAATAAAAGTGTGTAAGCTGTAAAAAGGAAAGATTGGACATTCCTTACTGTGTCCATATTTGTAAAAGTTCATACAACTTTATAACACACTTCAGTAACGATATTGTTAACAGCCTTAAGAAGGCGTCCTGTTTGTTCTTTGTACTATCTGAGGTGTGAAGTGAAACACATAGTTAGGGAATTCCACCAGAACAAACACAATGGTGCTAATGAATCTATATATAAAATTGTAAAAGAGTTTATTTGTACATTGAGATATACCAGAGACAATAACTGGAATATTTTCAAACTCAAGATATTTAAAGCTTCTCGTCTTTACGAGAAGAATTGAAAATTTTTAACTTCATAGAACTACATATTTGAAGGATTATGTAGGTTTGAAGGGCGGAAATTATTGTTAAAAAAATGTGAGCCGTCACAGGACGCCTGGCAGATGTGAAACATTGACATTATTTTGTAAAAGTTATATGCAGAAAATAACAAACTATTGTGATACCATATATGTCAAAATGATAAAATAAAATATTACGATAGGAATAAATCGCACAGGCTATTGCGCATGGTATACCATCATATAGTGTGACGACGCGTCGCCACGGCATGCGTCGCCACGCCAGAAATCGGTTTAACGTGCGGCTATAGATGTTTCACATCAAAAATCCTAAGAGATTTTTTGTCATTCAAAAAAGAAGGAGGTTATCAATTTTACTTTTTTTTATGAAATGGAAGGCAATCAGGAGACGGATTTCCTGATGGTAAAAATTAACGGCGCTTAGAGACACCAAAGGTGGTAATGGCGCGTTGTCAACCTGAGGCCGGAATGTTAGGCTTCGAGCAAAAGTCAATGGACCGGCTACCTTATCCTCCGAACCGGAACAATTCAACGACAAGTGCTAACGTTATGGTGGCAGGAATAGATAAGGTCGATACCAATCCAGGCTAGTCGCTGTGAAAGTCTGCCACCTAGTCAGATGTCACTGTGCTAGTGACGGTAAGTCCATGGTATATTCTGCAAATTAGCCCGGACCAAAACAGGTATTTTTTATAGTTTCTATTTATTTTATAGCTCCAAATGGAAAAAGAGGGGCGTTATAATTTTTACACGTGTGTGTGAGTGTGTTCATGCATGCGTACGTAATACAAATAACAAAATAGTTCAACATTATCAATAAGCCACGAGAAACCCGTATGCAAAAAAAATGTGTCGTAAAGAACCATCTTGATCACGTCAGCTTTCAAACAATTTTTTTTTTTACTAATGTGTTGTCAACCTCGCGGTTTTTACAACTTCATCGGGCTTTGTGGGCCGAGCAGAGTGCTCAGCCCGAGACATCATTATTTAGATGGATTGGACTGTTCCCTACAACGCCAGCAACAAGGGCTGTCTCCCGGGAGACCGTACCTCGACTTGGTGCTGCGTTCTGGTTACTGGGTGGGCTAGGTGGAGGAATAGTGGCGGCTCGTCGCTCGGCGTTAGGCGCCGGGCGCAAGAGAGGTCTTCGTCGCCTAGACCGGCGGCGACGGTGTAGTGTAGTGTTCTGTGAATTTGTGTTCCGGTTGGGATTGGGAGGGAGGTTCGCGTGTGCCACGTGACGGGGTCTCCTAAGTTTGACGGGCGCGTTCGCGACCGCTGTATAGTCACACGCGGGTGCTAATACCGGGTTAGGGTGGGCAGCTGTTATTTCAATTTTGGATCAAACAAACCTATTTTGGATAACTTGTAGCTTTTTAAGATGAGTCGGGTACGTATGTGCGAAGGCTACACTTGCGTAAGCTAAGACTTTCAAACAAAAAATCCGCATCGAAATCGGTTCATCCGTTTAAAAGTTATGATACCACAGACATACATACATACATACACACACACGTTTTACTTATTAATTGAGTAATTTATGGTAAATTAGAATTTACACGTAAATTTCAATTATTTCGTCCATATAAGCAACGCACATGGAATGTTTTCGGCGAAATGTTCGGAATGCTTCTCCTGTTATTACGATAATTATTTACTAGTAAACAATTTGCGCACCACAACCTGGTAGAATATGTTATTATTAAAAATATTCTCATACATTTTCCACTAACCAATTTTAACCGTCTCCAAAAAGGAGGAGGTTATCAATTCATGGATAATTATGTTTTTTTGTGTATTATTCGAGCTATAGGAAATGGATTATGATGACTATTGATTGCCCTCGACAAAAAAATAGGGTACTTACCATATTTTTATCATGAAAAGGTCAAACAGTGTATGAAAAAATATGCATTATTATAAATTAACGGATTATGATGAAGTTCATATGGGAATACATCTGTATGTATCATATTTTTTTTAAATATTCCTAAAAGTAGAAATGATAATCCAAAAACTAGAAATGTTCTTTTGCTAGGGGTGTACGTATCTCTACTGTGTGTATATTTGTGCGTATGTATGTGAGTGTCTGTTTGTATATAGCACCACAACATTTGAAGAGATGGACGGATTTCGATGTGGATTTTTTGTTTGAAAGCTGTAGAGATCGAGATGGTTCCTAGCTACGTTACAAATAGGTTATGTCTGGATTTATTGAACATTTGTAAAAGTATATTTCACGGACTTAAAAAGGGGGACTTTCTGGTCACTTTACATGTGTAGGCCACTATCTTGTCCCGTTCTGACGAGTAAGATTACTGGTAATCCTACAGAAGACTAAATAAAGGAATATCTTCACGCCCATGTCCCCGAAGGGCTGAGGCAAATCCACGGCAAGTCTGTCACAAATCGGGCACATATTCAAATCCGGGTTCGTGTTCTTTATTAGAAAGTTGAAATGCATTTTCTTGTTTTTTTATTGCCCAACCCGGGGACCGATCTCGGGACCTCTAGAAATCAATTCCGACGCCGTAACGCTAGATACACAAACTAAACCTCATCACTTCCTTTGGCGGATGAGTATTTCTTATTAACACTAAACAGGAAACTCATTTTAGTCTCCCATGGTATCTAAAAAAGGCGCAAACCAAATACAATAATAGCTGTTCAATCGATTGACTTTTTGCCATTATTATAAAAAAACATATTTGAATTCGTCTGTGAATTTCTTAAACAGTTATGTAAACTTTAGAATAAAGTGCTTTTGATTGATTGTATTTTTATTATACTGTTGTTATATTATCACGGTTATTAATAATAAAATGATTGTAAGAACAAGAACAAGGTATTTTAAAGAAAATGTTTAGGATAAGTTTTCAAACCGGAGTATGTTAAAAACCGGATCAAAAGTCTGTTGCCTAGTTTTAAAAATATAAACACACATAGTGACAGACAGCGGAAAGCGGCCTTGTGACTGTGTATGTGATATATTTCTATCGTGGATCCAACGCCTTACCTACCGATGGATAGGGTGGCCGGTAGACTTGACCATTTCGCCGAATATCTCGCCTCCAAACAGCGACGCATCTGGAACATCTATGGTGTTTTTAGGTCATGTTTACCTCATACCATCAGGAAAGCCTTGTGTGTTTTCGCTGTTTCATCAAATAAAAAACGTAAAGTTCTATTATCTATACTAATATTATAAAGGTAAAGCGTTTGTTTTATTGCTTAAACGCATTAATCTTAGGAACTACTAGTCCGATTAAAAAAAATCTTTCAGTGTTAAATAGCCCATTTGTTGCGGAAGGCTATAGGCCATATATCATTACGCGTAGACCCATAGGAACGGATCACTTCAAATAGAATTATGTTTCAAAATCGGTTTTTTTTTCTGTTGAGAGCTTCCGCTGCGTATGCTGCAAACGGTTGAAGTTTTGCAAAAATCAGATTTGTCAGAATTCTTCCCCTTTGAAAGTTGTGAAAAATAGTACACGGCAGCATTTGTCTTTCTGTTAAGGTTAGGTCACTGTATTACATGTCTCTTAAAAGAAGAAAAAAAGTCTAAATAAATACGTTATCCATCACAAGTATTTAATTTAAAACTAAATTGCTGTTTACACGATTCGATTTGTGTTGTTATCTTAGGGGGATATCGCAGTTTTAAAGTAACATCACACCAAAATTGCATTTGCAAATTTGATTTGAATTAGCAAAGCCTTCTACATATTTAAAAATGAATCCCCATTTCGGGTGGACACCGATATATCAATTTTTATTATTATTATCAGCAGAAGTTTTTTATGAAGCGAAAAACCGGAAAAATGCAGGGAAAATGGTAAAAACAATCCTTTTTTTTTCATTCATACTATCAGTTGTTAATGTCAATCGACACGAAGTTCGCCGGTTCGCTAGTTTAAATTATAAAACTTTTCAGAAGGTACCATTCGAACGAGAGTACGAACTACATATGCTAAAGAAAAGTAAACTATCGGACTTGGAAGTAATGCCGGTAGAGCATTCAACATAGTCGATAATAAAACGCGTTAGAGCTTGGACGTGTCGCTTGGTTCACAAACGCGATATCCACGCGGTATTCCATTTTTAAATTTATATTCCATTTTTGAAAAAGGATTCCATTTTTAAAAATTATAGAAGATACTGTTAACGTTTTAGTGAATGAGTGAATGATTTTCAGTGATCCGTGATTTTGAGGTCAGTATGATAAGGTAAACTTTTTTAATTACTGATATGGAATTACTCAACAGTTTAATGGTTCACAGATAAAACGTATTATAAAACTGTTTATGTTTTACCAAGAATAGTTTGAAGCTTCCTATTTTCCGAGTTGTTTTAAATTTTTCTCTAATTATTAAATTTTCCGATATTATTCGCAATCAAAATCGTACTAGTTTCTGCTTAGGTATAGGAGCTTACTTCATTTAGGTACAAGTAGAGCTTATTATACTGATTTTGCACATTTTCACATTACTTAACGACTAAGGTTTTTTATGTGATGTTGATGTCATTTTAATATCGCACAATGTTTTTGTAGAATAAAAGTTTTTTTATTGGTTTAGTAACTAGTTTCAAATTTTACTTATTTTAATTTATGTTAATTTTTTTTCTCTAGAGTTAGCTGTAAGAAATCTCTTCACGGGATAAGCTCGCTTATTGTAAATTTTTTTCTAAAATTGCTATATCTTCTGTGTTATTTCACTTGAGTACAATAAAGAATTATTATTTCGTACTTCAATAACACCTACTAAATATTGATTATATTTTAAAACCGTAATATTTTTGGAATATGATAATGGTGGAAGGGGTTATAAGTGGATACCTACGTGGAATACGAGGATACCTGAATAACTCAGTTCATCCACAAATTCAATACGACAACATATTAGTTTTAGACCAGATTTTGTCCATGACTTTGCCTGTATAATTTTTACTATCTTTTACGAAAAATGTGTTGTACGGTTCAAATAACAAAGGTATTTATGTACCTACCTACTATGTTTTTATTTAAATAATTCTTGCCATTTTGTAGTTAAAAAATATGGAACATCCATCTACATAAATGTGTTGGTGTTTTTAAGCATCGACGGAAAAATAGGTGTTATGATTTTGACGTATCGAGTGTGTCTTTCATAACTCGTAAATGAGTGGACCGATTTCGATGCAGCTTTTTTTGAAAGCTCACGTAATTCAGATGGTACTTAGCTACTCTAAGAATAGGTTTTATTGGGGGTATTGAACATTTTTAATTTTACAATTGACACTAGAATAATGTCAATTGTAAACCTATGTGCGAATAAAATATTGTACCCATAACTTTTCCACGAAATTTCTATTTAAGAGATTTTTTTCTAAATGATTAAATGTAGTGAAATAAAGATAGTAACTACCTACCTATTTTTTAACGTTTTTGAAAACAAGACAAGGTTCTCAAACATTTACCTACCTACCCAGGTAGCTATTTTTTTTTCTACAAACTTTTAATTAACTAAATTAAACTTTTACTTTAAAATGTATTTACTTCCAATGTAGTTTTTATTTACCCTGAGTTGGACGCAGTTTTGCCCTTAGTTCTATCTTGTTACAAAAACTTATGTTTTTGAAATAAAAATAAGAAAAATAAATTATTATGCATAGGGCTAAATCAGATTTTTACCTTCAAGCTTTTTGGTATTATATTTTAGGATAGCAACACCGAAAATCTAAACTGAATATCGTGATTTTCGTTTTCTCTTAAATACCTACCTAAAATATTGTTTAAAAAGCATTCAAAGTTGATATTAATCTCGATTAATATTAATTATACAATTTTTTAAAAGAAATTAATGATTTTTAATTTTTATTTGAGTTGATATTCCTATTATTCTACTTTTCTGAACATCAGAGATTAGGTATTTTACGGAGATAGAAACGTGGTAGAATAGGTCCTATATTTTATCAACTATGAGTTCCCAACCGGAGGCAGGGATTATTGTGTAAATTACGGGCTACCGTATGGCTGACGACAGTGTCGAGGACTAAGGTTGTGGTGGTAAGAATACAAAAATTGGTGGTACTAAATCGGTGAACTATCGCAGGAATCTATCACCTACAACAATTACTAGAACATTTCTTAGTTTTAGCCTAGCGGTTTACTGTTGAAGTGGACTAGGTACATGAGGGTTTGATTCTCGGGTCGGGCAACCCAAAAAAAGTATTAATTTTTTAATTTTCTAAAAAAAGCAGTTTTTTTCGCTATCGTGTAAATGCCGTTTGGCTGTGGGTTTACCAACTATCAATTGTAGGACTAAGTCCCTTTGGCTTATTGTGGATACCTTGGTTGGACCTCAGCCTGATTCGTAGGAGACAGGGGCGTAAAGGTAAAAAAAAATAATAAAATATTAATATATGAGATAATGTTAGGAATAAACTTAGACTTGTACACTTCAGATGAGACTTCAGCCATAATACGCACCAGTGACTTCTACAGTCTTTATAGACGACGATTAATGTTTTTTTCGCTATCAGGAAAAAACTTCAAGCAACTCTAGTTTTACTTATAATTTTGCGCCATTCAGAAATATAGAATAGAATTGAAAAATTCTTATTTCGTTTTTGATATTGATCAACAAAAAAAGCGGATGTAGGGTCAATGGTATAACCTTAACACGCGGGTACGATCGATTTGAATATATCGTTGACGAAAACGCAACGGTAATCATATGATCGAAATACTTCAAAGAAGATACATATCAAATATAAATTTAAAAACTTAACACGCTTTGTAAATAGCACGTACTTTTCCACAATACACTATATTACTATACTTTGGTTAACTAGTACAAAAAAATGAAGCAAATTTATTTATTTACAAGGCCCTGATTATGCTGTAAAACGTGAAACCGGTTGGCTTAAAAATAATGTGAAGTGTGCAATAAAGTGTTTTTTGAAAAACAAAACGACAACCCGTCGTTTTTTTTTTCAAAATACACACTCCGGAAGTGTCGGCAGAAGTGAAAACTTGAATGTTACGTTTTGCATTTTTGATATTTTGGAATGGCTAGGGAATAAGTTTGCACTAATTGCTTTAAGGGGGCGTCCACAAATTACGTGAGATGTTTAAGGGGAGGAGGGGGTCGATTCGAATCTCACCTAATATTACGTTGGGAGAGGGGGGGTCTCGGTAAATATCTCGCAATTTTTTTTGCTTAAATCACAAAAAAATGCTATTTTAGTCCATTTCATCCATGCTTAAGATTTAATCTTAAACGTAATCGTAATATGATGAAGACCATTCACTAATTCCTTCAAAAGTAAATAACTTCATTCATTTTTGCTGCAAAAATCTAATACGTTTAAATAAGAAACCCACATTTTGTAAAATCTCACGTGAGATTGGGGGATGCGGGAGGGGTTTGAATAAAATCTCACAACATCTCACTAGTGGGGGAGGGAGTATCAGAAAATGTAAAAAAAAAACCTCACGTAATTTATGGACGCCCCCTAACTATCAATATGAAAGTACTATCATTTATGTGATTCGTGTTCCGTCTGTTGACGTAGTAGGCAGCTTGTAAGAGGCGAAAACGGTTAAAATATAGGTCATTACCAACAGGACCTGGTAATAGATTGAGAGGGTTTAACTTACCCGGGTAGAGACCTTGCCTATTCTTGCCGCCACAAGGACTGTCGGTCAAGATGTAGCCGGTAGACTTTAACAATTAGTCCAAGACCTCAGCTACGAGACAACGCACCTACAACATCTATGGTGTCTATAGGCCACGGTTGTCTCTTACCATCAGGAGACCCTTGTGCTTGTTCGCTAACCTCTGACGTAAAAAATACAAATACCTGTAGCCATTTTGATGATCTTCTTTATTTTTGGAGTCAGTTAACAACAACTTAGTTTGCGAAATAATAGCTTCTCATTGTTGTTAAATCTTCGTAAGTACGTAAGGTAAGGTATAAACAAAAAGTAAATATAAGAAACGTGGGTAACTATTGCAGTTATGAAAACAATTTTATCGCATTCTTTATTAAGTAATCCATAAGAATGTTGCAATAACAAAGAATGAAATAAAAAATAAACGTGGAATTAATCTAATTAATATTTCTATAAAGACATATTTTTTATACATCAACATTGTTTTTTGTAGGTAAGTATGTATTAAAGCATAATATTTTAGAAAAAAAAAATAAAACTATGATAAGATATTAGAACCTTATTACACCAACCCTACAAAATGTGTAAAAAAAAAACCAGTAAAATGCTTGAGGCCTAACCACTAATTACCACATTTTGGTGTCTCTAGGCGGCGTGTTTTTTACCATTAGGAAATCCGTCTTCTTGTCTGCCTTCCAATATCATAAAAAAAAGTTATTTTCCTAGTGATTGCGTAACAAACATTTACAAAACTAACAGTAATATTGAGAACCTAAAACTATTTTAGCAGTCGGTTAAAAATAAACTAATTTCTATTAAATTAACTAAACTAAAACTGTTTTTTGATAATTAAACTCTGCACTGTTAACAGTGCACACCTATATTATAAAATGAATCGCTAAATGTGTTGGTAAGCGCATAACTTTCAAACGACTGGACCGATTTGACTAATTCTTTTGTTATTATGTTAGTAATTATCAGAAGAAGGTTTTTATGAAATTGAAGGGAAAATAGGAAAAACAATTCTTTATTTTTCCCCATACAAACTGAACGGGTGGAACAAAATTCGCCGGGACAGCTAGTGTTTTAATAAAATTGATTTTTTGTTAAACTGCACTATTATCAACGCTAAATGAAGTTACTAGAGTTTTTGGCGCCATCGAGAGAAAAGATGGTCGAAGTTTTTTCATAATCATTAAATTTCGTGTATGATTTGAAATTGAGTGAAATGAGTAAATTTTGGTGGCATTTTGTACAATTTTGTTCAGTGAAAGTGCACAAATGAAATAATCGTGAAGAAATTAGCGTATCGTGTATTTCCACGTTGCCGCCAAATCTTCTTACATGAGCTTGAGTAATGAGGCCGCCGCTTTACCCAAGAGTCTGACATGACCTTCTGACGACTTATGACTGACGAGATGACTAACTATAATTTATTAAAATTGATCTAAAATTTGATGCTAATTTCTACTTGATTAATTGAAAAATACTAACGTGAAGGCCAAAATTTAGGAAAGATAGAAAGAAGTTAATACTCTGCGGCGCCATCTAGCAGAAAAATAGTGTAAACAAACCACGGGCAAACAAAAGACTTACATGACAATTTTGTCGGCCAAGTGAAGTCTGTGACTGGAATAAAACTTATTTAATTGCAGAATATGTGTACTAAAAGACATGTAAAAATTATTTATGCATTCCTGTTGGATTGGAAATATTAATCTATCACCTTGTCGTGCGCTTAATTAAAATGGACATGGGATATTTTTTATCCCTTTCGACTGCTAGGGAACTAGAAAAAACAACATAATAATGTTTCATATATAAACTTAACCAGCTGGAACTAGGTTCGCCGCAACTGCTAGTACTTTAATATTAATAAAAAAAGTAATTTACACGTATTTTAAAATTAAACTTAATTTTAAATTAGTCATAAGATAAAATTTAAACAATTTTGAAATGAAAATACATCTAAACCTTGTTATCGCAAACTACAAATTTTCTTATGGATCGATATCCGGATGTAATATGCTATTTCGACTATGAGAACATAACTGTGGTATACACGAGGTACTATTATCGTGACAGGAATTGGTAACTATATAGGAACAATTACTATTAATAACAATAAAACTAGATAGGAACAGCTGTAATTAAAGTAAGCTGCGCGCGGCATTAGAGACAAAAACTGACATTTAAATACGCTGTAAGTTGGGGAAGCTCTTGGCCTATTTTCTTAAATGGAGCACGGAACTAAAACGAGAAAAGTTGGATCATTGAAAAGTGTAGTTTCTTTTTAAATATAGCTTTTTAGCTAGCTTGTTAGCTTGCTACATTACCAAGCTCGTTTAACTTCATTACTATATGTTTAAACAAATCTTTTAGCTTGTTTTGTTGTTTCTAGACGTTTAAATCGCTTATTTTAATCTTGTCAAAATAAAAAAGAAACCAGCAAAACTAAGTTTATCGGCTCCCTTATCCTGAGAATCGGAACACATCGACGGCAAGCGCTGAAAGTATGGCGGCTGGAATAGGTAAGGCAGTGGTACCACTCCGGGCGAGTCGCTCATATGTTTACGCTCATACGTTCATATTATGTTTCATTAATAAAATATAATATTTATCGATATTTATGACTAAACCAATGCAGATCTGCAAAGGTGGCTGAAAGGTTAGTCCCAAATTTGGCCGCAATTAATTTTAATTAAAATGTAATTATTTAATTATTTTTGAACAATTACGTTCACTTGCAATTGTCAAATGATATATTTCATTAGAAATAAATAAACCTGAGATACCGAATAAGTTCAAGGTGCCATCCCTCACTTGGCCGCAACCTAATGTCAGCCAGGTGTAAACAGGTATACTTTCGTTAAATATATACGTTCATAATGTATTATCATGTTATACGTTCCAAATTGAAGATTATTTTTTTCTCTACGCGATGAGATATAGGTGCCTTTGCAAAAATGCCCGCAAATAGTGATTGCCAACGATTAAAGATATATAAAAGCAAGAGAAACTTAAGATGAGCACCGTTTAAAAAGATTGAGCATACCATCTGCACTTTTATTTTTTAAAAAATAAAATTTAGTTCCATCTCATCTATTCTAAAAGTGATGATTGTTTCACCGATGAGTACGAGCAAAGTGAACTTTTTTTTAGTACACTTTAAAAAGTTTCACTGCTTATAATCTATTAATGCTAACACATTTTTAACCGGAATATTTTTCTCAATTTTTATAGGATCCGATTTTAAGGGATTAATTATTTAATTAAAACACCAAAATTACAATTTTGAAAGAATTAATTTCATCACTGGATGGACTCAACCTTAATCTTCAGCGTACCTACACGACGAAAATGCAAACTTACTTTTTTCAAAATGTGCAGAAATTTTCTTGCCATTTATTAATAATAAGTATTGTTATGTAGCTTCTCTTATTATACAATTAATATCAAACTAATTAAGTGCAAAGCGAAAACCGACTTCAACTATTTCATTGGATTACCACGTTGGCTTTAATAGTAATTTATTTCTTACAAAACATTTAAAGATTTCAGTATTTTAAAGCAACTTAGGCGCACTCCGGTATCAGTACCACCGTCTTAACTAGTGTTGATGCTTGTTATTGTCGTGTTTCGTGCCGGAGGGTAGCGAGTGAATTCGCAAATGATGTCTCAGATTCCGTTATGGTCTGTTTAGACAATAGTTGTCTCTTACCATTAGGAGAGCTTGTGTGCTGTGTTACATCAAAAGCCTTTTAATTTTAGCTTGGCATTTTATTAGCAAAGTTCAATGTAGCTAAGTGTTTTGGTCTTGAAATCGCCACGGAGGTCAGATGGCAATCTCTTCGCAAACTAGTATGTAGTATGTCACGAATAGGCTGTAATATGTTAAGTCATGCTGGTTCTAAAATCGCCTAGAGCAATACCGGTTAGGGATGTCCAATATTATCTAAAAAGCTCGCTTATCGATTTATCAAACTTTGAGATTTGTGTGTGTTTAATTTTGATAAAATATCAAAAACTTGATTCTCTGTTTCGCTTTTATTGGTTATTGAAATTTATTATTAAAATAATTGGAGACTAAACATGAACTGTTATTTGGATTTTGAGAAGCCGTGGAGAATAAATTTTAAAACAATTTAAAATTAAGTTAGTTGGAGAAGCAGACATTACGGCCTATTGATTGGTTTAGTCACTTAATTAGTAGAAAAAGCGAAAAATGCTTAAAGATTTCAAATATCGATTGTTTAATCGACTTTACGTAAACATAACTAAAACCAGCTACTCAAAGTTTGCAATATCTTAATTTTTCGCTTCACACATCGGTAACCTAAGGGAGGTAAAATTATATAAAACTTACTTCTGTAATAGTAGGTACCTATAGCTTCCATTTTTTTTTTTGAGTTTTTTATTTTTGTGAAATTGGAACGCAAACAAGGAGACGGAGCTTGAAGGTAAGAAATTCACACCGCAAAACAACATATTAAACACAACGACGTTTTTAAAGTATTCTTTGTATTTACAAAATGTTATCCTGTAACCAATTTTTATCTGACACATGTAAACATGTAAACTCTTTTAGGATTGTATATTAAGATTTTTTTAATGAAGTTAAGACAGCATGCGGCTTTTATATATAATATATACTATTATAAATGCTACAGGTGCATTAATGTCTGATTGATGCCGGGGTGTCAGGCCTTATGTGCCAGTTTACTGGCTAATCTACTTTGTCGGAGAGGAATAGGTAAGGCAGATTCTTTTTGAGGAAAGTAGCAGCACTCTACCACCAGAGGCAGTTTTGGTGATGATTTGATTAACCTACACTCACTTTTTACAGTAAGTTAAGCAGAAAAGCAGGTAGTCCATGGCCTATTTTACAAAGAGGCCCTGGACCAATACGGGATGTGTATAATAAATAGCTGCAAAAACTTGCCCCACCATGTGGGCCCTATTTGACTTATCTGTTACAATAGTTTTCGCTACCATTTTGTTTTGGGTTTGAGGCAAATGTAACCAGTAAATTTATATATTCAAAAGATTTAAAATCAGTCTCAAGTTGGCAACGCATCCTTATTAACATTGGTATCTGTAGACGTTGTGTACAATTCCATTAGTAAAACCGGTTTCTTTTTTTCTATAGGTATAAAAGGTTTCTTTTGCACTGGAAAAACCACGGGCTATTCCTCGTTATAGAAATGAATTAATATTAATTAACATTTGCATTTTATCAATGAATGATGACTTAAGGTACCTACTTGATTATTATGAATGCGCTTCTGAACCGGTACAAGAACCAGCTGTTGGCCGTATTTCAAAGTTATTTAGTTTGGCAGGAACTCCATTTAATATACTGTCTGAAAGAAAAGTATAAAGATAGCACTCATTACGGTTTGGGTCTCGGGACATCGAGTTCGAGACACGAGATGTCCCGAGACTTTTTTAATTTTGTAATCTGGAGTCCCGAGACTTTACTCTTGATAAAAGACGTTTGTAAAAAGTGTAATTGATTATTTCTAGCTGATTAGCTCCCACTTATGGCTTAGGTCGCGTACTAATATTTCCTTATTAATGGTAGCCTATACGCTACTCTGATGTTTAAACTATATTCCTGTCAATTTTCATCCAAATTCAGTGGTTTGTGAAACAAATACCCATCCATTCTAACAAACTTTGTAATTTATTAAATATTGCTGGATTTTTAAATCAGTTTTGTTTTAGACATTTTTAATTTAATTTAAATTTCATCATCATCATCGTCATAATCAGCCGGAGACGTCCACTGCTGGACATAGGCCTCCCCCAAAGATGGCGCTCTTGAGGGGAGTCACGGTCACCAGCCGCTTGTAACCAGTGACTCCCCGCAACTTTGACCAGATCATCAGTCCACCGGGTGGGAGGTCGTCCAACATTACTTCCTCCGGTGCGGGGCCGCCACTCGAGAACCTTTCTTCTCCTTTTAATTTAATTATAATTAACTTAATTTTATTTCGAGAAGTATTGCGTCCCGATACTTTGATAGTCCCGTGTCTCGGTAATTTAAATTTGCTGGAATTCTTCAACCCTAGTTTTTACTCATTCATTAAAATCTCTATGTACTTTAGTTCCTTTAAAAACACTGGACTTAGGAGACAATTATTATATAACTTCAAATAAAATAACATTTTCTCTGTTATAACATTAATCAAAAGAATGCTACTTCGCCTTAGGGCAAATTATAACCAGTAGTGAGTTACAAACGTAAAGTTAACAACCTTACAAACGCAGCAGCGTTTTTAAATTCTTAGTCATTCATTTAAAATAACAACCGTTCATTCATGAAGTATTTTTACGCCCGTATCCCCGAAGAAGTAGGCAGGGATAGGCAGTGTATATAAAATATGGTCATTAGATTAACCGAAGGTACTAAAACCGGGTAATTATTTCAGGCAATGTTTTTTTCGTTTTGAAAATTGAAAAAAACATAGTTAGAGGTGCCCCACACTAGACCACAGAGGTAATATCATTCATTCAGTAATATTTTCAGGAATATTTATGTTTATTTGACCAAAAGCAAGGCTTTCTTGATCGTAAGAGATAAACGTAGCGTATAGACACCATAGATGTTATAGGTGCGTCAATATCCTTTGGCTGACATCGTCGCCTAATGTTATCGGCATCCTTCTATCAGCTATGCTACCTTGTATGCTAAAAGTTTACTACCAAACTTGAACGTGACACTTTTATTATAGGGATCGGCACACACATATACACACGCACACACGCACGCATGCACGCGCTAATCGCTAATCACATAATCGCTATCACACATACACAATATCATATAGGTGTTTATTGCATTATTTCTTAAGTCCTAGGAGCTATCCTTGGGTCAGGCAACAAAAACATTTTAATTTTTTTTATATATCAATTTTAATAAAAACAATATTGTCCGGGATTGGATATACATTATATACATTGTATGATATATCACACTACCACATTGTGGGACATAGGTTTTTGGCTAGTCGTAGGTGCTCTGGTTGTACCTCTGCCTTTCGGGGATGTAATGAATATCCTCTATTTTTTCTTTTTTTATTTCCTTAGGCTAACTCTACCTCTAGTTGCTATACGAATTACTTTAATATTTTTTCCTATGGGCAATAAAAAGAGGCACCATAGGTAGCCGATGTCGTCACATGCCATGACTCATAACAAGCGTAACATTTTCAGGGCAATTAGCACGTGGTGATAAAAAATACAAAATGATTTGTTTGTTCAAAGATCAGACCTTTCATGCTTAGGATCGAAGCAAATAAGTCACTGGTTAACAAGGTCAGCGACCTATGGCCATAGAAATGTAATGTAGAAGAGACTTTTAAACATTGTGCTTATTTTCAATTATACTCGTACCTATTTATGACTGCCTCGTTGGTCAAGTGGCTAGCATACACGCTTAACTACACCGACCAACTGCGAGGCTCGGGTTCAATTCCCGACTTGGGCAGGCATTTGTGTGATGAACATTTGGATGTCTGCATTTCCGGGTCTGGGTATTTGTTTTTAATTACTTCTGGTATTTATTTAAGTATTTCTATGTATTTGAATAGTTGGCTAACACCCATAACACAAGCATATAATTTGATTAGATTCAATCTGTTTAACTTGTCCTGGGATATTAAATAATTTACTTTTATAATTCTGAAAAGGTATTACATGTGGTCTATTTGTGGGAATATATTTTTCATTGTTTTTTTTTCGTTTGCTAGCTAGGTTACTTTGAGTTATGTTTTGTAAATAAATGTCTTTATTAGGTACTGGTGGTATTCACTGGTGGTAGAGTGCCGTGCAGCAAATTGCACAGGTAGTGATCCACCGCCTTACATTTTCCTGCCGCTATAACGACTCTGTCGTCTTCCGGTCTGAAGGGTAGGGTAGCCGATAGATATACACAATAGGTATGCCTTCCATCACAGCCGCAGGACAGCGACGCACCTGTAACATCTATGGTGTCTATAAGCAATTGTTCGCTGACTATTTTTTTCATTGTTTTGTGCATATTTTCGATAAAAATAACGAAAGCTGTTTATTTTACTCTACACAATAATATTTTACATATTAATTACCTTTCCTTTCCTTTATTATGTGTCAAATTAATGTCTATATTTTTACCATATTTTATTATAGTTAACATTTTAACTGACTCCGAAGGGTGAAGTTACCAAATCTACAACATATTTTTTATTTTTTTTTGTATGTTATTTACGCGGTTTTCGGCCAATAACATATAGCTCTTTGAGGTTCTATATTGACAAAGTTACTTTTTATCCTATTGTCTAAGTGGATTTCAATGTAATTGAAGAGAGAATAACTTGTGCATTATTTAATATAGCTCCAAAATCACTTGTCTGTTAATATCATTCTTTCAACATGTCTGAACCAACAAAGCAAGCCCTTTCTCATTTAGACACAAAAACTTTTTTTCAGTCCCACTCTTTTACGGATCGCACTGTTGTAACACCACGTATTTTGGTTAGTGCTCTCATTTCGACCACATTTATCCTACTCTCATACTTTTTCTGACATTTCCATCTCTCTCTTTATGCCACAGCGTTAGGAAAAGCACTAATGCAATTGCAATCAATGCTAGTCTAAAACTTTGATTCAATACCTCGCTTTGAAATAGCTTACCCAGCGATCCATTCATACTATTCCCTGCCCACACTTGCTTTTTTACATCCGCGGTGCATCTTCCATCCCTGCGAAAAGTACTAACAAGATATAAAATTTCATTCACTTGTTCCAGTACTACATCATAAACTAAAATTCTTACATTTTTAAACCATTACATCTTGGTCGTAGTTTTTTCGTAATTATTGAATATCATGTTTACATTAAGCGAAATCAGTCAAATTTGTTGGCATTTTGTATAGTTTTGTTCAATGAAAGTGCAAGTCAAATAATCATGAAGACATTAGTGTAAAATTTTTTTTTTCGTTGCCGTCAAATCTCAATAAATGAACTTGAGTGATGAGGCCACCGCTTTATTCAAGACCCAGACATGACTTGCTTTGACGACTTACGACTAAATCTAAACATTTTTAAACCCGATTTTGTTTAATCGGGCAACTTGGTGCAAATTTCATCTTGAATAATGGCAGATAAAAACTAACTAACTAACTAACTCAAAAAACGAAAGAAGAAAAAATGGAGAAACATTAGGTATCGCGTTTATAATATCTGTATGGATGTGACGTCTTTTTGTCAATACTCGTACATCGACGTATAACGGCTGTGTTTTTTTTTGTTTGTCACTCTTAGACAAAAAAATTATGTAGGTGCTTGACACTGAGGAATATCGCTAGTGTCTGATATCAGAAGATCCAATAAAAACTAAGTAAAAAAGTTTTAACTGTTCGTAACTGACAGACTTTTTTCGTGGTAGTTCTGGGTCTATTGAAGAAGAGTTTTTTTCAGTCATAGAAGTCATAGTTTGACTAGTCGTAGTCGTAGACTTTAGGATTAAAAATAGTACTCGTTTAAAACGTCATAGCATAGGCCCTGGCCGTGAAAGCAAACAGGTTTACTTCCGTACCTATTTATAACATTACTAACTGCCTGCAGCATCACCCACGTGTTAGTCCTAGCTCTTTTATAATTTTTAAGAGCTGGAAATTTCCATGCCAAATTTCATTAAAAGTGGCTTAGCTATGAAATCTAAGACAGTTTTCACATTGACATCTGGCTATGAGTATGTAAAAAAAGTAAAAAAAAAACTAAAATGAGTGCTTAGTTTGAGATAAACAGTGGCAACAAGACATCATAAAACTTTACTGGCTTATTTTATTAGCTAACCCTAAAGTAAGTAAATGGTCGTGCTATGTGTAAACAGTACCTACTAGTGTTAAGAAAATTGTATATAAATTAAATAAATACCCACACTTACCCCCGTTTCCAAAACGCTAATCAATTTTAATCTACTATTTATCTCTTTGTTATTAAGACCCTACAATGATATAAAGAATTTCTAAACCGAACCGAACGGCTATTTATTATGAGTTCGGTTTAGAATTCTAAACCAAACTCATATTTACAAATCTAAACCGAACTCACGACTGCTATGAAGTCGGTATGAGCTGTTACAAAAAGATTATTAAATGTTCGTTTCGGAAACTAGAGAAAATAATTAAAGACAAATATGTCTTGTATTAACTCTTTGGTCTGCCGTAAATCGGACTAGAACTTTTCGGATAAAAGGATTACCATAGATCAACAGGACGATCAAATTAAGATTAATATTAATTACTTGAAATTGTTTTGTTTGCTTTTTTGCCAGAAAGTCCATGTCTTTTTCCCGCCATAACGGATAAAGTTTTGGTATGTTTTATCTGGTTAAGACGCTGGCGATTAGATAGTTTATCCCGAAATCTAAACGCATTACTAGCGTATGTAGACATAGCCGCTAGTACAGTCTAGTATTTATCATAATATTAATACGTAAAGCATAAACTTTGGACCCCTTTTTACGAAAATTGCGCACATTAAAATTTGGCACACTTATAGTTTATGTGAGAAGTGCAGAACGCTAATATTTTTAATGATAATGTTTGTAAAGTACATTAATTAAAAAAATAAAACATTGCGCGTACTACACAAACAAATATATTTATGATAACGATAAAAGATTACAGATGGCGCACTAAAAAGTTTGGAAACATAGTAGTTGGTCTTGAAAAATGATGATCGATGAATGAAAAGATGGCGTTCTTATCAACAAGATATTAAAATTGATTATGGTCGACCACTAGTTTAAAAAATACATTAGTAATTAAGGAAGAAGGATTTTTAGCTATAGGAATAATGCTAGATGAAAGTAATGTAGAAAATTCATGGCATAAGTAACTTTGGGAAATCACTCCACATACGATGTACTCGTGGGAAATATCGAGAGCACCTCGCGTTGAAATCTTATCTAAATTGCCAACAGTCTAGAATAATTTATTGCCAACTTAACCAGACTATATAGATTTATACAGCGCCTGGCTGAGCCTTTACCTTGAGTTGCTTTACGTTCAGTAATTTATGTATCGAAATCGCTTGCTTTCGATCTGAAATTTAGTTTTCTAAGTTAGAAGTAGAATCAATGTCGAAAGTTTTATGGAGACGCTAGCGATTTTAGCACCGTATACTTATAAATAAATAATGATAATATAATAAATGAATATCCCTGGACAACTTACTTAAATTGAATCTAACCCCAAAGTAAGAAATTATAATATGCTTGTGTTATGGGTGTTAGTCAACAATACTAATATAGTTAGAAACACTTAAATAGATACCACAATAAATTTAACACCTAGACCCGGAAATCCAGACATCTAAATGTTCAACACATAAATGCCTGCCCCGTCGGGAATCGAACCCGAGCCTCGCGGTGGATCGGTGTAGTTAGTCGTATACGCTAGCCACTCGACCAACGAGGTGGTCAATTCTCGTTTCAACTCATGGTAAGGCCTATGCATTATATCATACCTTCGTGTCTCAGGAGAGCACATCAAGCCGTTAGATCCGCATAGTTACAATGCATGCGGTTCCGTCCGTGAGCTAGTTATGTAGCTTTCCCTTAAAAAAAAATAATATATCTAGATAAATGTAGCATACACCCTTTTCCAAGGTTTAATCTATTTTTAAGTTTAAATTCATTATAACCAGTTCAGTTATTTTGACGTGATAGTGGAGTATACGGGCGTCTACACTGTCACATTTATATTAAAAGAAGCACAATGAAATTAAAAAAGTAAAAGGGGTATCACCTAACATATGTTGAATATTTTAGAGAAATGTAGAACATAAAGTGCACAAAAAAATATTTAAGTAATACTAGCTGTCCAGGCGAACTTCGTTCCACCTGTTTAGTTTGTATGGGAAAAAGTAAAATGTTGTTTTTTCCTTTTTCTTATCTTTTAAACCTTCCCTGGACTTAAACAAATAATTTAAAACCAAAATTAGCGAAATCGGTTCAGCCGTTTTCGAGTCTTTGCGAGACTAACGAAAAGCAATTGATTTTATATATATAGATTTAAAAAACTCAAAATATTTTAAAATTTTAATGTTATAAAATGATTACTGTATGGGGGTTCAAGATTTCTGCGCCCAAAGTAATTGATGTCATAGGCCAGTCACACTGTTATTCTCTACATATTATAAAATCGTAAAAGAGCTGCGTTTATATATGTAACGTAAACATTACAAACGTAAACACAAGTTGAACGTTGACGAACTCTACTCGCTTGTTAGTTTATACTCTTTTTTGCACTTGACGGTAAATTCAATGGTTTAATTTAACCTTATTTTAAACTTTTGATAGTAGTTTTTGGTAGTTTTGATAGTTTGACTAAAACGAAGCTAAGACACAATTTAAGACTAGGTGGTAGAGTTTTGCAGCGACTCGCCCCGCCTTACCTATTCCTGCCGCCATAACGTCCAACTCTTGCCGTTGACGTGTTCCGGTTCGCAGGGCGAGGTAGCCGGTAATATTACTTTTGCTCGAGGCCTAACATCCGGCCACAGGTCGACAACGCACCATCACCATCTTTGGTGTCTCTAGTTAGCGTGAATTTCTTACCATCAGGAAATCCGTCTGCTTGTTTGCCTTCCATTATTATAAAAAATATACATATATTATTATTTTTCATAAAAACATTAATCGAGTTATACTTAATATGAAATGAAATTGATATTGACTATCAATATATATATCAATCTACGTGACACAATTTATTAGATGATGTTAAGGATGATAGAATATAACAATTATGAAATTAAAAAAATTTAACAACCCCCGACAAAACCTTTTTGTAACGTAGCTAAGAACTATCTCGATTACCTCAGTTTTCAAACTTAAAATGCGCAATGAAATCGAATGTTGATCGATTAAATAAAAAATATGATTAATTTGAATAAATAAAGTAAAAAAAATTTACAGAAGGCTTATTGATGTTCAAAATGCAAGCAATTTTATATCTTGAGAAGATGTGTAGGAAATGCTTATAATTTCGTAAACCCCGTTTACTCAAAAACTCCATCAACTCAAAAACAAAAACTCCGTGGTGGTCCGGGCTCCTTTGTAGAATAGACCATCTGCCTTCCTG
>NJDD01005729.1:54782-81095 GCA_002245505.1 Calephelis nemesis
GGCGGCGGAAATTTCTTACCATCAGGAAATCCGTCTGCTTGTTTGCCTTCCAATGTCATAAAAAAAAATCAAAAAAAATTGAGGCTTGAAAGAAGAAATGCTAAAAATTCGTTAGATTAAATAAATGACACAATTCCGAATCCAATTTCCAGTTTAGCCTACGGAAATATTTTAAAACATATTAGAACTATATTTTGCAAAAAAATATTAAGCCAGGTTTTATCAAAATCAGCGTAGATATAGGTGAAAAATAAAGAAATCATAGGCGTTAATTGCGCTATTCTAAAACAATCTTCAAATTTCAAACACTGTACACATCGCCTGCATTTCATACATTTTTGAAGAGCTGGCATGCCAAATCCGTAGGTAAAATCTGGGCTTTAAAATGATTTGCACGATTACAACCAAATTCTTCCATGGTATTAAGTCACGAAGACTAATTCGACACAATAGATCAATGTTCGATAGTAATATAGTGTGAGTTCAGGTCAGATACTGAGGGTTCCGTACATACGCGTATATACAAACAGTGTCATCAAAGCAAGAAGCGGAAGAAAAGAATAAGGATATATAGATACTGATAAGAAATAGTGTGTCAACCCACAAGTCTCTATTTCTAAGTGCAACTCCTTCATTAATGAAAACATTTTCGAAATTCTTTCGCACTTTTAAGGTGATAGCCACCAAGTCTGGATGTGATATAAGGGAGACCCTGGGAAATCGAGATTTTTTGTTGTGCGTAATTAAGATATTGAAAATAACTTTTTTAGTAGCATTTCAAGGCATATGCATTAAAATCGATTACGCCATCCTTGATTCAAAAACAATTTTATTTGCACCATTCCTGAATTTTTACACATAAATATCAAATCCAAACTTATAAAAAAATTTAAAGGTTATAAAATGTTTGAAACCTTTCTGTACTCTTTTATATTTTTTTAATAGTTTTTAAATTTAATTGTAGGTATGATCTATGGACAGTTACTTTACTCTTTGGTATGATTTTTCTAAATATCAAATACAACCTTATAAAAATATTTTAAACCGATCTTTTATATTTTTTTAATAGTTTTTAAGTTTAAGTGTAGGTACGATCTATGGATAGTTACTTTACTCTTTGATATGATTTTTCTAAAAGCATAGAAGTAAAACTTTCCTCTTTCCTTTTGGCAAGGATTGGTACAATATTATAATAAAGTTGTATTTTCGGCACATTGTCAATCTCAACTATAGATATTAGACCTGTTTAATAAGTTTGTGATTAAAGTTTTAAGATAACAATTACATTTTAAGGAACTTAACCCAAATAGTGTAGGATTAAAGTAGATTTTGTTGAACATTCCAATACGGAACCCCAAAATATAATTGTATAACATGCCATAAAGTATTTTCTATTTAACATAATATACGCATTTACTAAATTATCAGGTCGTGGTATCTCGCTTAATTTCAAGGTGATCTTTGTTATAAGTTGCTGAGATTTTGGAATAAATCTACGAATATTATGTAAGAAGGAAGTCACTGACTGCGTTTTTACATTTTCAAGTGACACTTTTGATGACAAGTAACAATATCGCACACAGACTTTTGCTCGAGGTCTAACATCCCGGCCTCAGGTTGGCAACG
This sequence comes from Calephelis nemesis, assembly GCA_002245505.1. Taxonomy (NCBI): domain Eukaryota; kingdom Metazoa; phylum Arthropoda; class Insecta; order Lepidoptera; family Riodinidae; genus Calephelis; species Calephelis nemesis. The sequence goes on from NJDD01005729.1 coordinate 56,409, forward strand.
CACCATTACCACCTTTGATGTCTCGAATTAGTTACCATCTGTCTGCTGGTTTGCCTACCACTAACATTAAAAAATGACTGCCTACGGGCATATTCGCCTAGTGAATGCATAATTTAAGGTGGTTTTGTGTAAAAATTATACGATGACAGCTTTGTTGTGAACAAGGATAACAGTAGGCCCGCTACATACTATTAGAATTTTGTCACGGAATTCCGAATAAAGTTCGAACGCAATAAATCCAAACAAGTCTATGGACATCCACGTGAGGAATTTTTCTGTATGGTTTTTGAGTGGATTTGTATGAGCGCAATTTTGTTGTGGAATTTTGAACGGATTTCGTTAATTAATTCCGAAATCCGAATGTATGTGGCGGGCCTTAATACGCAAGTATATACACTTATATGCGTTACGCTATATTCGCCAAACTTCGGAAACCCGAATGTATTTTAAGGATATCTATATATAGAGTTGTTATTACATAATTAATCATTTCACTTAAATTTAGATTAGGTCAGCCAATTTAAAAATAAAAGTATAAAAAAGAGTAAAAAGTGTAAAGCCGAAGCGCATAACTTATGTAGTAGTACTGTATTTGAAGTTGCGGTAGTATACATGAATGGAAGTCGGCTATGATAGTAAATGATGTGTAAATTTTTAATGAACCTGTTTAAGTGATCGTCCTAATTGTATTCATGCAAAAATACTCATGCCGACATTTTAAAAGTAGGCAATTAAATATCAGACCCACTTTAACATATTGCGTAATAATTTATATATAACCTATTCCTTAGAAGATAAAAGAAAGGAGGAAATGCTCAATTTAAGTGTATTTTATTTTTGTGTTTATTAAGCCATCAACCCACTATAAAAATTCAGTAAATAGTAATTAATCGGGCTACTCTCTTTTGTAAGGTAGATAGTGATTAGTCAGGAGTTTGTCCTGATGTTAACCATCCTCTTAAAGAGCTAGTTAATGCTGGTGGGTTCCTTTTACAAGTAGAATGCTTATGCATGGGATCTTACTCCAAGTGATATTCCTAACTGTAACTCGAAACACGACTGTAACGAGCACGGACGCTGTAATGATGAGCAGTATTTTCAACAAAGCTGGTAAACCTATACAAGAGACGGAAGATAGGTATTTAACCTTAGTCTTACGTAATAGTAAGACCGCTCTTGACGTGATATACCAATCATATTATAATAGAGATACCATATAACATTTTGATTATTAGTTCAGAATTAAGTATATTTGTCTGTTGGTTGGCAAAAACCATAAAATTTTTGGTGTCTACAGATTACATCTATTTCTTATCAGAAAATTTATTTGCTTGTTTGATTCGAGACTCTCAAAAGTATTTCAAAAGAGTAGTATTTCAAGTCATAAAAACTATGACTTTAAAAACAATTCGTATTTATAGTCATAGCTTTTGTAGAATAGTCAAAATATGAACATTACAAAAGCATAGTTTATCGCGTAATAGTATATCGACCTAGATCCAAGAGTCCAACATAAATAAAAATCACACCATCGAACCCGCTAAACCATCCGATAGTGTTATCGGTAGGGTTGCCAACTCTTAAAAATGGACAAACTGGGAAAAACCTCAATTTCTTTACTACGTCTAGGTTTGTTAGCCTAAAAATATGCATTATTAGGTATCACTCAAAAATTAGTAATAGTTTCGATTAAATTCGATAAGAGTTTCGACAAAAAAAAACAATTATGAAAATCACGTAGAAAACAAAAAAGGGCCAAAAAATACAAATAGTGAGCTTCCTTTTAGATTCAGTTCATATCATTCGGCAAAGAACTGCATTTCACGAGGTTATATTCTTACATTAACAAAACAAAAGTGTACAAAATACTGAATATGCTGAACATTTATATTAATGCCAAAAAAATATGACCTACTAAAATTGTATTACACCCAAATGTTACCGCTATCAAAAAAATTTTTTTAGTAACAATTGCAAAATGGGGAACGACATTCAACAAATTTAATAATAATCGAGTTTCCCATTTATTTAATTTTCTGTTTTAATTGTAGTGAGGCCTGGTAAGGCTCTTTATAATAACACTGTTCATTTTTCTAAAACTTGCCATTTGTTATTTTGTCTTGTTTTTTTTACTCTGTCCTGAGTAGGTATATTATACATTATTTCTTGTAATAAAAAGTTAGCAGCCCTAGTTATCGCTGGCCCTACATTTACTGTGGAACAGTCACTTCTAATAGATTTGTAATATTATTTTTGTAATAGGTACCGACATAGCCAGCCGGGTTAGCAAGCTGAAGTGGCAGTGGGCGGGGCACATAGCGCGAAGAACTGATGGCCGTTGGGGCAGAAAAGTTCTCGAGTGGAGACCACGTACCGGCAAGCGAAGCATAGGACGGCCACCCACGAGATGGACAGACGACCTTATGAGGGTCGCGGGGTCTCGTTGGATGCAGGCCGCTTCCATCCGGTCAAAGTGGAAGTCAATGGGGGAGGCCTATGTCCAGCAGTGGACGTCCTATGGCTGAAATGATGATGATGATGATGATGAATAGGTACAACGTGACGTAGGTAAACATACAATCCTACTAATATTATAAATTCAAAAGTTTGTATGTTTGTTTGTTATTCCTTCACACAAAAACTGCAGAACCGATTTTCATGAAATTTGGCACACCCATCGAGGGTAACTTGGATTAACCCATAGTTTTTATCGTGAAAATTGTTCCTGAAGGACCAATAAACACGCGAGCAACGCCGGTTGTGGCTGCAATATGCAAAAGCGGTAGATCCCGCTCGGTCAAGTTGCAGCATAGAACTGATAGTAATCAGAACAGAATCTAAAACAAAACAGAACTTTTAAAAAAGTAAATATATATTTTTTTTAATTACGCTTGTACTTTACATACTCAGTACATTTTTGACTATATGCTTTATTTAATACTTTATGTTGAATTTTGCCAACCGATTTCACTTTCACAACAGCATCAGGAATGATTTAAAACTAAAGACATGTCTATGTATTAAAAAATGCAAAAATAAATACGTCTTAACGGGTGGACCAATTTTTTTAGTTTTAGTTATTGTCAAGAAAATACTCTTAGGTAAAATAAAACCACAGCTAGGACCGAACATCGTCTATCGGTTCAGATAGTGTATAATAAAACAGTTTTCAAAACTAAGTATGTAATGAAATATTTTTTTAAATATTTGCTACATATCGCATAGCACCCATAACGTATTTGATGACCCTTAAAATTTTTGACTCTTTGTCTCTTCACTTTTTACCAAAAAACTACTGAATAGATTTTCACAGAATTTTGTGTAGAAGTAGCACTCCGGATCAATATTTGCTATAACCGTTTCGATAAAATCTTTCGTTACCACAATTACCCACGAAAAGTCTCAACATGTATATATGAAGTCGCGGGGAACAACTGGTAAGGAATATTATATAGAGTTTATGAACTGTGCCCCAAATAACCTAACATTAATATAGGCTAAACGGTTTGTCTATTTATAACCGCGATGATAGGTCACCATTAATCTGAAGTGAGGATTGAGTTAAATTGACCAGAACATGATGTAATGTTTACGCGATCATTCAATATTTATTTACGCACAAATATTTACGTTGTTACGCAAATATAATGTTAGTGAATGGGTTTTTAACTATTATAAAGGGTATTTAAAAGTGTTGTTAAGGGTAGTATGAAAGGTATTATAAAGGGTTTCTATCAGTAGCTAAAAAAGTTAAATAAATTTTGAACCAAATTTTCATTTTTGGTCTTAAATATAATAATCAATGTCGTAATTGCTGCAATGTCTTTACTTTTTTTACGTTTTTATGTGAGAGGTCAGCGCACTAGCACAAGACTCTCCTGATGGTAAGAGACAACCGCATATATAGATGTCACAGGCGCGTTGCTGTCCTACAGCTGGGTTGTAAGACCTACTGTTCTAAATAAATTAAATAATTAATTAAAATAAATTCACTGGCTACTTTACTGTCTGGCCCGTCACATGACATTCATTAAGGAGGCAAAAATAGGTAAGACAGTGAATCCCTACGCTTTGTTTTTTTGATAATGATCTATATTTTAACCCGTGCTCGCCTCTTTCGAGCTGCCTGGTAAAGAGGCGTGGGTCTACCCTACTCAGCAAACCCGGACAAATACTTTTTAATAAACTACAATTTTGTTTTTAGTTGTAATAGTGTTTGTTTAAAGCAAACAGGTAAAAGCAAAGTTATAAATTTTCTTATCTATCAAATCTGTAAGTCCCAAATTATCTAGCATATAACATAAAAAACATAAAAAAATCGCTCCCATTTCATAATTTTTCTTAATTCTAATGTTCAATCTTAAATAATAAAACCTTGATAAAATATGAAATGTGATAAAGGACTCATATATTTATAGCCACGATGTTCATAATTAATCTGAAGTGAGGACAGAGTTAAGTTGACCGGACTATGTTTACGCAACTCGTTATTAATTTATTTACGCACAAATATTTACGTAGCTTGATTAACACGTTGACTGCGTAAAAAAACAATGCCTTTCATCTGATGCGGTGGCGATTCAAAAACGCACCCATTAAATTTTTATTGCGTTTTTTAGCTTTTTTATTTTTTTTAAAATAATAACTAAAAAATATATAATATAAATAAAAAATAAATCCCTTTTTAACCAGTACCCTCTGGATGGTACTAAATCTTAACTCACTTCACGAGGTTTGAAGTTCGATGCCCGTTTGGGACAACCAAAACATAATGTGTTTTTTCAATTTACTAATAAAAATAATCGGAATAAATCGGATATATAACCAGTTAAGATAAACTTTCCACCTAACCCATACTGGGACTTAGTGTTTTCGGCTAGTCCTGCTTACATCTCTACCTATCTCTTTAGGGATACGGGAGTGAAGATACTCTTATGAAGTACTTCTTACGAATTGTCACAAATAAACGGAGATAGATAGTTATTTCGCAAATTTATAAAACAGACACCGTAAACGAGTAAGGATACCAGTGAAATACTTAGCAAGTCTGTTAAACTGTTCCTAAGTATTTTCTAGTCCAGTAATAACGGTTCCACAGTAATTTCTGTTGGTAAAATTGGCTTCTCAGATAGCTGTGGTCTGGGATGAATTAGCTAGCAGCTACATGCAAATCTGATGGTAACTTGTTTTGCTACCTTTGTGTAGTATACATTCAACTCTTACGGCCAATGTTAATGAAATGGAAAGAAATTAAATGAAATTTATCGCATTTTGATATGCGTGTGTCAAAGTTATTACAACAGGATTTAAGCTTAACAACTTAGTCTAACATATTACGGTGTGGAAATATTTAATTGACATTTAAAATATTTATATATACCTATTTTAATATATAAATCACAGCACATACTTATATTTTAATAAATGTCTTATTTTTATTCTTAATAAGGTTCGTAATTTATTACAAATATTTTGAAGGTAGATTAATTTCAATCCTATCTACTGTATACTACCACCGTTTTCAACACTAGCCAGTCAGAAGTAGAAATGGCAAAACAAACTCCCCGAAAAACTGGCTTATTACATATTTTATGCCTTTACTAGCACTGTTTCCAAATCTGGCCCGTCAGAAGAAGAAACGGAAAAATTAAATTAAGTTTACAATTATTATAAAAAATATTTTATTTATTTATGCTTGTCAGCAAGAAAATCTTTTGCACAACACAGATACATACATTCATTCACACCTTCACACCAAGTCCCTTACCGGGTAGGCAGAGGGTAACGAGTGCCAAACTTTATGTGGATTTTACACTACAATATATGTATATGTTATAATCTATCTATATTTATATTACTGATCTACGGATAAAGATAAGACTTCTAGAGTTTTGTTGTTAAGATATTTTTGTTAATTACTGAAAAGTAATAGTGGTCACCTGACAACTGATCTAAAATTATCACCATCTAAGATAGAAGATTAATATTGGCCGTTAGCCTATTTATTTATTTAAACAAACACTAGTTTACACACGCGGCTTCGCGATTATATATTATGTTGTAATATTAGGATTAATAAATAAATATCCCTGGACAAGTTATGTACACAAATTGAATCTAAACCCAAAGTAAGCAATTAGCATGCTTGTGTTATGGGTGTCAGTCAACGATTCTAATACATAGAAATACTTAAATAGATAACAGAATAAATTCAATAAACACCAGACCCGAAAATGCAGACATCTAAATGTTCATCACACAAATGCCTGCCCCCGTCGGGAATCGAACCCTAACCTCGCGGATGATCGGTGTAGGTAGGCGTGTACGCTAGCCACTCGACCAACGAGGCGGTGTATTATATTGTAAAAATAAATAAAAGAAATAAAGAGAGAAGGAAGAAAAATGTGAACCCTTGGGAGGAATTAAAAGGGTATTCTTTTAATTTAACAGCTAGTTTAAATTAAAAGACTATCCTACAGATGGTTTAAATTAAAAGACTATCCTACAGCTTGTTTAAATTAAAAGACTATCCTACAGATGGTTTAAATTAAAAGACTATCCTACAGCTTGTTTAAATTAAAAGACTATTCTACAGCTGGTTTAAATTAAAAGACAATCCTACGGCTGCTTTAAATTAAAACACTATCCTGAAGCAGGTTTAAATAATTATCAGATTATACTCCGTTTAGAATATTCGGCTTATAATATTCTTTTGCTATGTCAGTATTTAATCAATATCAAAGTTGGAATATTTCTAAAGATGCCTACAATAGCCTTATAACCAAACCCTAATGCAATTGTTCGCAGGGTATTTACACAGCTGCTGAAATCTGGGTTATAGGGGACAATGAATATAGATTAAAATAATATCAAGTAAGTCGGTCAGGGTGACTTTCATAAGATATTTTGATATGTTTGAGTAAGAGTAGGTATAGACACCACATTATGTGGCATGTGTATGTGTGTCATGACTGGATTAGAACCTATCGTCAATCCATTCCAATCCAATCTAGGGCAACGTTATTTTTATTACAAAATTGGAAATCACACAGTATCACCAACACGAGAATCCAACCCGGTACTTTGTGTACTCAACTACCAATTGTACCGCTAGACCACAGAGGCGATTAATGAAATACCTCGATATATAAATAAATATAAGTGGACAAATTACACAAATTGAATGAAACTCCTAAGAAAGTATATATTTGTATTTTGTGGGTATCAAGGATCAACGATACTAATACACAGAAATGCACAAGTAAAAATATATATGAGGTGTCGTGGGACACCAGGTAGGAACGAAGTTCCTTCGGCTAATATGTAGAATCGACACAATTCATTAGCATATACTATGCATTTTCGTGGTGGAGTGAGGGAGAAAGAGAAAGGTATTGTGTATACGACTGTCGCGCCTGCGCACGTCTCTTTTAACGGTTTTATTCCATGGATTTTTCTTACGGTTTTACTATCACATTTTTTTCGGTTCGTTTGCGCAGCAACTGAAGCGCCTGCGCACGTCTCATTTAACGGTTTTATTCCACGGACTTTTTCTTATGGTTTCACTCTCACATTTTTTCAGTTCGGTCGCGCAGCAACATCCCTATCTCCTCCAAGCCTGCCGTAAAAAAACTTCGTTCCAATATCACAATTATACCTCAGAAATGCAGACATCTGAAGGTTAATTACACAAATGCCCTGTCGAGAATCGAAGTCTAGTAGATTATCCTCGTGGATCTTCCTGATCTGTAGTGTAAGGCGTGTACGCTAACCTTTCGACGATAAATAACAATAAAATTAAGAATATCCAATAACCACTGGTTAAACCTACATACAATACAACTGAAAACCATCTCGATCACATCAGCTTTCAAACAAAAATCGGCATCGAAATCGGTCCATACATTTCAAAGTAAACACACACACACACACACAAACACAAACACACACACACACACACACACACACAAATAGAGAAACGTTTTTTTCCGTCGGGTGTAAAAATACTTCATTCGTGTCATCTTAGTACAGAATAATTGAAGAAATAGCTTTGTGAGCTCACCAATTACTTACAATTCAGATCCCAACGCCAGCCCGGAGTCGAGGAACATTCATGTTCAACAATAATTCATGATGTTCATTAAAAATATGCGATTTTAACTGGGTCGTGACCTGACAGGTCATGATTTCCATGTTTTATAAATAGATTATGTTTACGCTTACATTTCTAATGTAACAGCAAATGCAAGTGCATAATCATACCTATTTCAGTCTGCACTACGTTTGTGCTCGTCATTACCATTTTCCGGACACAGTTTGTCCTAGATTCGAATTACCACCTTACCTACATATGATGTCAATGCTAGTGTAGTGGTTTCTAAAGGATAAAGTATCCTGAATTAATGTAACTGTATTGCTTCTATGCTCGCCACTATCGTTTTCCGAATTAGTTGATAAGTTATCCTGGATTGGAGTTATCATTTTACACATATGTGTCAGTATGACTGACATGGTTTTTAAAGTATCCTAGATTAAAATAACTATATTGTTTTTTTTATATCAGTACTAAACACTTTTGTGTTTCTATTGGAGTGTATGAGCTGTGACAAGTTTATTAATGTTAGTTATCGGTTGACAACCCACCGTTTTGAGTGCCTTTAGGTAAACAGGTTTCATACCCAAATTATTAGTTTAAATGATACAGATCGACTTTTGAGATACAGAAAGTTTGGCGACTACCTCTCCCAAAGTTGAATGGGGATTTTTAGTCACTGTTTCCTTCACTTTTTCTACGTTACAGACGCTGGTTGCCTACCAGAAAGAGGCAAACCTTTCATCATTTTACCATCTCGACTGCTTTTGAATGATTGGTGCCACTCATGAGCATGGTTTAGATAAAGTCGACTCAGCATAAACCTTCTGTAACATTTTCATTGACTCCGAACATGACATTATATTGGCTATGCCATATTGTAGACAAACCTTGTTCAATGTTTTTGGCCAAGATACTTTGCTACATAATAAAACAAAGTTACTTCCTCTGCCCCTATGTCCCTTTATATGCTTAAATCTTTAAAACTACGCAACGGATTTTGTTGCGATTTTTTTTAAAAGATAAAGTGATTGAAGAGAAAGGTTTATATGTACATTTCATAACCGTGCGAAGCCGGAGCGTGCCGCTAGTACGATATAATTAAGAATGGCAATATAATATACAACAAATAGCAATGCAATTCAAACTCCGCGCCTAAATAGAAAACAGTTGTGACAATCTAACAACCACAAAAAAAAAACAAAAAATTGAATTTAGAACCATAAACAAAATATAATGCCATGCCCTATACTTTTTTAATATAATGTACTTATACACATCTATGTTCATCACATCACGCCTCACTTTGTCGGTAATCGAACCTGCATCCCAATGGTTGTCTGGATTAAGCATGTACGCTAACCCCTCAACCAACAAGGTGGTTATATAATTTTTTCGCCGTTTCCGTATCCAACTGTATCAATTCAGTTCAATTCATTGATAATAATCTATATCACATTTCTGCACCAACGTCAGTCTTAGATCTCTAATAGATAAGCGAGACGTAGTTATCGATAATCGGTCGATAAATTGTCTCGATTATCGATAATCACTGGGTAGATAAAATCGATGTTCCTGTCACCACTACCGGTACATGAATTTGGCGCAAACATCCTGACTAGCTTGACACATGTCAAGTTAATTGCGAGATTAGATTTTCTGCTTCCGGATTCTTCAATGATGGAAGTTCTTGGAAGTACCTATATAATAGCTTTAATTTAAATCATACTTAAAATATAAATGCGAAGGTCTGTTTATTTGCTGTGATAATATGACATAACTCATGGAAAAGGTGTCACTTTTCGTAAAATTATACTTTAATTTAAACAAAATTATGAAAACAATATAAATCGAGTTTGTACCCGACCTTCGTGGAGTGCAGTCGTCTCCGGATCATACTTTAATTGTGAAGGGAAATTTGGAGTTTTTACTTTGTGTGTGGTTGGTTATACTAAAACAGTATAGTGGTGTGTTCATGTAAATGTATTTGTTTTGTCTTTTTTATAGAGCTGTATATATTTGGGTTTCCGACTTTTGAAATTGAAATAAAATAAAAGCCACTAGTAAGTCCAATTCACTGACTACGCCCCGTCTTTCATGTTTTCTTATGCTATAACATTTATTTATTTTTTTTGAAAAGTTGCGAATTCGATAATTTAATTTGGATTCAATTATTGCAAAATTTTTATGTGGATTTAGGAGGCCAGATACATTCGACACTGAAATCGAAACTAGTTAGAGCTTAAGTACCTATAAGACGCGGGCAACTATGAAATAAAATAATCATAATAAATAAAAATAAATAAAATAATAATCATGTAATATATAATATAAAATAATCACATTCTCGGATTTGAACGCACGGAGACGAGAAATTTCTATCTGCTTTCGAAAATGTAAACAAAAAAATATAAATGTGGTTGGCTGTAGGTACCGTGGGAGACCTAGACCTAGGACCTAGACCTTGGGAGGACGTATCGCATTTACCGACTTACGATGTATTGGAGACTCTTAATCCCACCTTAAACGTCAATAGTCTTATAATAAACACGGAGTAAAGGTTCAACCTGGTATTATAGTTTTTATTACACAGTCATACAGACTATAATATCAACTAATTTTACTAATACGTTAATCGATGTATATTAATAAGATGGCAAAAGTCTCTGGAACTGGCCTGTTTTTCTGAAAAGGATAGAATATATATAGATGTTTTTCTGAATTAATATGGAGGGTACAACCTAGTACCCCTCAAGGATCGTCACACTTGGAACTCGACACTTCCCTCCCCGTGAGAGACATGGCGTGAACATATTATGTGATTGGAAAAGATGGAAAAAGTAGGTACCTCTTCGTCCGACATCCGTCGCATACCTATGTAAGTAAACACTATTGCATGTTAAGTTTACGTTCATCTTCATCACCATCATCATCATTTCAGCCATAGGACGTCCACTGCTGAACATAGGCCTCCCCCGTTGACTTCCACTTCGACCGGATGGAAGCGGACTGCATCTAGCGAGACCCCGCGACCCTCATAAGGTCGTCTGTCCATCTCGTGGGTGGCCATCCTATGCTTCGCTTGCCGGTACGTGGTCTCCACTAGAGAACTTTTCTGCCCCAACGGCCATCAGATCTCCGCGCTATGTGCCCCGCCCACTGCCACTTCAGCTTGCTAAACCAGCTGGCTATGACGGTGACTTTCGTTGGCCTGCGGATCTCCTCATTTCTGAATTGATCTCGCAGGGGAACCCCGAGCATAGCCCGCTCTATAGCTCGCTGTGCAACCTTGAGCTTGTTTATCAGGCCCACAGTAAGAGACCACTTCTCGGTGCCGTAGGTCATCACTGGTAACACACACTGGTTAAAGATTTTTGTTTTGAGACACTGAGGTATTTCGGACGAAAAGACGCTACTCAATTTCCCGAACGCTGCCCAACCGAGTTGGATTCGTCGATTCACCTCTTTCTCGAAGTTGGACCTGCCTAACTGGGCCGTTTGTCCTAGGTATATATATTCGTCGACAACTTCGAGGATCGCGTTCCCAACTGACACTGGGGAGGGCGCTACATGGACATTCCGCATGATAGTCGTTGTGAACCTGATACAATATGAAAGTCCAGCTTCCATCCCTCAAGCATGTAAGACGACACTTACGAGCATTGAGCGGCGTAGTAGTAGAGCTATTACACCAATTCGGTCGATCTACTGAGCAGCAATCTGCCATTATATATCTGACTGATTTTATGGAATAATTAGTCAACTAAATTACTAAACCATGACCGGCGATGGGGTCATTACATCCCGATGCTTATAATTAAGTTATAAGTTAATTTTGGTATGAAGTTATAGAATCTCTTAATGATTTCATTTATATTCGCTATCCTAAATCGAATTTCCTATCTAATGAGTTGAAACTGGTTTGGGATTTTAAACATAAAATAACAATAACTGTCTCATATTTTATGCAAATGTCTAAACACACTGTTGTTTTATATTATTTTTTATCATTATGATAATTGAAATACGCAACATGCCATTTTAAAATGATATCCATCTATCGGATGACTTGTACTTCTTTTTATATCTGTGAACATAACAAAAAAGTATATTCACGCTAGTATACCTGAAGATGTAGGCAGAGGTATAAACAGGGCAACCACGACTAGCCAAATACACTGAATTCCGTTCAACGTTACTTACACTTTTTTTGTTTCCCGACCCAGGAATCGAACCCGGGACCTCATGAAGTCAAGTACAGCAACCAGGCTGTTAGACTACAGAGGCGATTAAGAATAGGTAAAAATAATAAAATTTGCATTAAACTGGGCGTATGACGAGCCATGTTTCCTGACACTGTGTAGAATAGACCATCTGCAGTTATACGTGGTGGACATAGGTTAAGCTGGGCAATGCCAACAAAACCACGAGTGGTATATTGTGTGCGAGTGACTTACCTATTTATGCTTCTATAAGAACAATGCAATATTCCGATCCGAGGGTAATTAAGTGATTCCACATTATAGACATCTAGGCTACCGGACATCGATGCACCTATAGCATCTATGATCTAGGTCACGGCTGTCTCTTGAGAATCTGACGTCTGTTCATTAGTACTGGACGGTACGTTTGTTAAATTTTTAAAATTATTTTATTAATTAATTAGTACCTACACCTTATTCTTTATGAAGCAGTTAGCACTAAGTACCCCGTGTTGTTCTTTTCCCCGTGTTGATCCGGGCTACTTTGCAAAACAGACCATCTGCCTTCGTGCCAGGCAGCTCATAAGAGGCGAGCATATGCTAACCGTCTCTAGCGCCGTGATATTCAATAACGTGGTAGAGTTTCGCAGCGACTCGCCCGAATTGGTACCACTGCCTTACCTATTCCTGCTGCCATAACGTCAGTGCCTGCCATTGACGTGTTCCGGTTCCTAGGTTAAGGTAACCGGTAAACTTACTTTTGCTCGAAGCCTAACACATGGGCCTCCGGTTGGAAACGCACTATTACCACTTTCGGTGTCTCTAGGCGACTTGAATTTCTTACCATCTGGAAATTCGTCGGCTTGTTTGCTTTCCAATATCATGAAATTACTCCACTGAGGGTTACTGATTATTTGCGATAAACTATATCAAAACTAGTCCGACTACTTGGACAATAAAATAAAATATTCTTAGAAATAATTATTATCTATTTTAAAATATAAACATTTGCTAAATTTTTCTACCAATGTAATTCAATCATTAAAATTCTTTGTCGATTTTATGGCCTAAGCTTTATTGTTAAAACAAGATCAAATATTTTAATATTATCTGCAACAATATCTTCACGAAAATTTTAATTAATTTCATCATAAATACATGGATTAAGCAAAATGTTGCGGAAACAAACTTTATAACTCTTTTGTTACTAGATTAATAGCTGTTGCCCACGGCTTCACGTTTTTAAGTTATTTAGTTCTTCTGCGCGAACTCTTTTATTCATCGATACACGTATTAAGCAATTTATTTTAATGGAAACAGACGTTATTCTTCTTCTGTTACTATATTAATAGCTGTTGCCCGCGGCTTCACGTTTTTAGGTTATTTAGTTCTTCCGCGCGAACTCTTTTATTCATCGATACACGTATTAAGCAATTTATTTTAATGGAAACAGACGTTATTCTTCTTCTGTTACTATATTAATAGATGTTGTCCGCGGCTTCACCCGCGCTTTTAGGTTATTTAGTTCTTCCGCGCGAGTCCTTTTAATTATCGATACATATATTAAGCAATGTTTAAAGTGAAAACTTCTTTAGCGGCGTTGCGCACTTTTTTTGGAATGGGTAAAAACTTCTCAACTCGCGTCAGAACGCGAGTTGAGAAGTTTTCATCAGAACGTAAGACGGCGCGAGATCTAAAATAAAACGTAGATTCATTGCTGTTTTTGTATTGCTTAGATATATCCGAAGAGTATAGGATTCGCAATGGATAATACGCCGCAATATACCTACCATTACACTCTCACAACATGATACATAGTAGATGCGTATAAATATCAACAGACATTTCTCTATTTGTTCCATATTGAAAATAAGTTTGTTCGTTATACAAATAACATGACGATGCTCCTAGCCGTCACGTGGTCTTACTTTAGCGAATTTTTGTCAAGCCAAACGTACTTACAAACGTACGTACGTATAGTACTTTCATACTGATAATTAAAGCAATTCGTGCAAAATTACTCCCTAACCATTCCAAACTATCAAATATGGACAACGTTAATATTAAAGATTTCACTTTTACCGGCACTCCCGGAGTGCAACTCGGTTTTGTTTTAAAGGAATCAGACTTTTTTCGTCTTCTGTTAGGTACTGAATTAATAGATGTTGCCCGCGGCTTTGCCCGTGTTTTGAGATGATTTCGATCTTCCACGGGAGTCCTTTTAATCATCGATACATGTATTGAGCAACATATATAGTCGCCTCTGTGGTCTAGCGGTTCGGGTGTTGGACTTGACTGCATGAGGTCTCGGGTTCGAATCCCGGGTAGGCCAACAAAAAGAAAATTGGATTTTTCCAATTTTCTAATAAAAAAATGTCGATCGGGATTGAAAATGTGCCCGCTTGGCGATAAGCTTGCCACCTATCACATTATGGGACTTAGTGTCTTCGGCTAGTCGTGGGTGCCCTGGTTGTGCCTCTGCCTACCTCTCCGGGGATATGGGCGTGAAGATGCTTTTTCTTTTTTTTAAGGAAAAACTTTAATCGTTTTCTGTTACTAGATTACTGGATTTGGCCAGCGGTTTTGCTCCTGTTCTTAGGTTAGGAGAACTTCCGCGTGAGCCGCGTCGCTTTAATTGCATTTTTATGTTAGATACTGCATCCGCTCTTTTAAATATCAGGATAAAAATTAGCCTTTTGTAGTAATTCTGCTAAGCACATACGAAGCTAATTTTAAAATTATCGCATCTCTGAGTTTACGGTTTTTTGTAAAAAAATATTTGAAACATTCTTTTTATAAGAACATTCTGTATACAAATAAAAATCTTTATTTTTTTTGTAATAGGGATTGAATATTTAGTAGTGTTAATAAAAAGTTATGACCTTTAAACCTGTCAAACCAAGAATTGGCATGTAAATATTTAATTTAATTTAAACATAACAAAAAAGAACTACTATTTAATTACAATTAAAGTATTAGTGTTCTTTAATGGCAAGAGATAACTATGGCCTGTACGACACCTTATATGTTATGGGCACGTCACTTTCCTACAGCCTAGTTGTTAGGCCCAATGTACAAGTCTACCGGCTGCCCTAACCTCCAGATATGAGAACATGACAATATCATTATGGCAGCCGGAATAGGTAAGGTGGATAGAGATACAGTGCTGTACAGCACTCCATCATCAGTAGTCACGTTCGTAATGTTCTATTTAACGTTTCCTCGTATCTTACGAGCTGTCTAGCAGAACGTCAGCTGCACTATACCACGCAGAGGATTTGGACCAACACGAGATATATGAAACGAACTTGTGCATGTAAATCAAAATTTTCATCTGGAGCACTGGTCCTCATATAGCATGTGTCAAAATATTCACCATGTAAATGACAGCGTAACGAAAAATGCAACCATGCATTCTGTACATGCATATGTAACTGGAATTTTGTGTCGCAAATTTCATGATTTTTTTAAAAAACTTTTTTTTATACCTTGTTCGCTATACATTGCGGGCTGAAAAACTGATAAAAATTTAATCACTTGTTTCCAACAAAACAAGGAATTTCGAAGTCTAATACGTATCTAAAATACAACAGATTTTTTCGCTGCGGGGTCAAATATACCCCGTATACCTCGTTGAAAAATCTATGGTTGTTAAAAAAATTCAAACATTTCACTGAACACCCTGTATATATAACGACTATCACTATTTATCACCACTCCCCACATCTCACCTCCGACTGTAGGGATAACAAATCAATGTTTTGACGTTTCAATTTGTATATTGACACGTTTTTAATTCCACTTTGTTTATGTTCAGTAGCTCATGGCGCTAACGTAATAAATAACTCGCGTGGTTTCGTTGATCTGATAATATTTAGTGTAGGGACATACAAGGCGGAAGGTCGGCAACCGATTAACGATGTTGCGTAAGCTAATAGCAAGTACGTCTTTTTTCTGACATATCCTTAAGAGTTAAACAAAAAAAAATGTAATAGCATTAAAGGTAAGATAAGAAATATCTATATATTAATACGTAATGCCAAAACGTTGGACCCCTTTTTAAAAAAATTGCGCGGAAACAGGAGCAAAAAATTTGGCACACTTATAGTTTAAGTGAAGGAGAAGTTCAGAACGGTAATATTTTTTAATAATAATGCTTATAAAGTACCTACATTAAATCAATAAATAAAACATTACCCACACTACCACAACACTACCATGCATTTGACACACACAAACAAATATATTGATAATAACGTTAAAGGACCACGGAAGGCGCGCTTGAGAAATGGAGATGGCGTTCTTATCAACAAGATATTAAAATTTACTATGGTCGATAATTGGTCGAATTTCGACCAACGGGCGACTACTAGTTATAAATAAATCTATATACAGTGGCACAGTTTTAATTGTTACATTTATACCAATGATATTATACTTAAACCATTGAATATTGACTAGTTTGGTATTAACACTTAAATGCTTAAACTCAATAACATTTCAAATGTTGTTTTTATTAAAAAAATATTTTTTTGTAAAATTACAAAACTCGGTGACTAATTGCAATAATTAGTAAAAATTTATTTTCATATACTTTAATTTCTATATTAAAAACTAGCTGACTCGACAGACTGTCTTCGCTATGAACAGTGCATTTGTAAGTTTTCTAAAAAAAAGTAAAATAAAAAAAGGGTAAAAAGTAAAGTAAGTTTTCTAATGTTCTGCTACACATTTTTTCTTTCATAAATATTTGCTCCTGACAATAACGGACATAAAGAAACTCTCACATTATGAAAGGTGGCAAACCTATCGCCAACCGGGCACACATACAATCCTGGTGCTGCTGATGATGAGATGCTGAAAAACTTTATAACTTGCGCATTCTTCCACTAAAGTTAAACGAATCTGGATGAACGAATGCAACGCAAATGTTAAATTACATTTGGGTTGACAAGTTTTTTTGTCATAAGAAATTAAGAAAGCAAACAAGCAATTTCTTTTAAATTTATGGATACAGAGCTTAAAACTACGACTTCCAATAATTATAAGTGCCTGATAACGATTAGGTTGTGAATGTTTTTTATGTTCTCAGAATACGAATAAACATGCGGCCATCTAATGAAAAGAAATAGCCGTTACTTATTCCACCTTATCCAATATCATTAAAAAAACTCAGTCAAAACCAACCCTGTCTGTCTCAACACTTATCAGGTAATATCAATAAATCAACACCTATCTATGACTACTTTATGTTTTGTTTCTGATCCTCTGACGTGTACATCAACGGGTTAAAGGAATTAATAATTCTATGGTCCTTACAAAACGTAGTTAGTAATATTAGTGGATATATTCGGTTTTTATGGAGTGCTTTAACGATCAGTAAAAGATTTTTTGATAATACGGAAAGTCATTTTGAATTTCAAAATGATACTTCACAAATTAGAAAAATATTTATTCTTCTTAATTCCGGATTTTAAGAATAGCCCAAACCTAAAACGAGGTGATTTGAGTATTAGCATTTGTAATGTAATACTAATGCTTTACTTATACAGGAAATCCGTTTTTTATTTACATTCCGCTACCATAAAAATAGACACAAAATGCGCACTCGTAATCGGGAAGACTTCCGTCTTCCCGATTACATTTCATTAACAGGAAGATTAACGGGTCAAACCTTGTCATTATAGCGACAGGAATAGATAAAGCGGTAAATTTCTAAATTGGCTAGGCTCTACATTTTTAAAAAGGATTGCAAAAAGGAGGAGGATTTTAATTCGACTGAACTTTTTTTTATTTTTTTGGATGTTTGTTACGCGATAACTCCATTATTAATTAACCATATTAGTTTCTATACTTCTTATCGTGGGTGCTTGGTGGAATTCCATTCTTGATACAATTTGATACAATCAGGCCTATACACATAATGCCCTGATGATGCTTGTATAGCTGAATCGGTTGGCTAAATAATAAAAATAAAAATATATTTTGGAAAGTACAAGTGTTTGTAAATAAATTGCATCAAACCCATATTAATTCTGTCCTGATTAGAATAGTAGTTTTGAGTTATACTTAATAATGGATATATTTTTTTGACTTAATAACTACTAGTAGGGTGTTTACTAAATTTATGTGGGACCATTTCGTAACTATTTGCTATTTTCCGTAAAAATAATTATCAAATCGCGACGAAATATAATAATATTATATAAAATATAATAAATAAAAAATATAATAAATAATGAAAATAGATGGAGTCGGTTTTTGCTATTTTACTTCGCTTAATTATTTTATTTAATTTTATGACCGGAGATACTCGTAGCTAGTAAGCACGTATTTCCTGTCATTGTAAGAAACAACAGTGTCTTACAGACTCCATAAATGTTATTGGAGCTTCACTGTCTTACGACGGGCGTTCGTAGTCTCGGCAATCCAGGCAAATGGCCAATGCTTTTATATTTTAAAAAAATGTATTTAGGAACTTTAATTTTTATTTGACTTATTGCTTTGGTCTATTGTGCGATTGCTCGGACGTTTTTTGCCTGATTCTACGCCTTTGTGGAACAATTGCCGACGATTTAGATACCTTCGAGGAAAAAAACCTACTCATTTCTAAACTGTCGGCAACTGGGAATTCCCTAGAATTGCAGTTGTTGCTTGAACCTCCTGCTTATTTTGTTTATTTTTCAAATAAAATAATTATGTAATATATCTGTACTAATATATTATATTATACTAATACTAATATATTGGTATAAAGAAGAAATATTTGATTTTTTATTTATTTGTTTGTTTGAAATGAATAGGCTCCGAAACCACTGGACCGATCTTAAAAATTCTTTTACCCTTAGTGACATAGGCTTAGTTACATAAAAATCTGTGCAGTAAAAGCCAAGTTACGCAGCCGAAGTTGCGTAAAACTGCTAGTGATTCATAAAAATAAGATCAAAAGAATCATAAAATTGAATGTATTCAATATACCTTAAGTAAACCAATAACGTGATGCAATTTAGCTAAGAATCATCTCGATCACGCGGTATTAAAAAAATATCTGCAACGAAATCGGTCCATTCGTTAAGGAATTTTGATGCCAAAGACAGACACACAGACACAGATATGTCAAACTTGGAACTTAGACTAAAAACGATTCCTAATTACGCTCCTGTTAGCGTACAATTAGAGTGTTATTTTAAGATAAAAGACAGCGAACAAGCGTTAGCCTTCTGATGATTAGAGACAACCGGTACCTGTAGACACTATAAACGTTATTGGAGTGTCGTTACCTTAGAATCTCAGTAAAATAACCGGTATTTTACTCTCTTACATTGAACAACGGGATAAATAGTTCACGGGGGCAATTTTCATTTTTTTATTTTTATTAGTAAACTGAAAAACACGTTTTTTTCTTGTTGTTTGACTCGCTGCAAGCGCCCCTTTCCCACAGGTCCCCTCCCGAACTATAACAATAAAAGACACTCGCGAACGATATCACATTCCAATAATTATCACATTTACAATAAGAATCAGGAAATCTATCTGTTTGTTTGCACTCTAATATCATAAAAAAAAACTCAGTCAAAACAAACCCTATCTGTCTTAACACTTATGAAGTAATATCAATAAATCAACACCTGTCTATTACTATTTTATGTTTTGTTTCTGATCATCTCACGTGTACATCAACGGGTTATGGTAACCGCATTACTGTGGTTCTATCAAACTTGGCTAGTAAATTATGGCTTATGTGGTATTTTAATGACCAGTAAAATAATAAGATATAAGATGTTTTAGCACTTTTGCAGTGATAGTGTTATTTAAACTGTATTGAAATACCAAAAAAAAAGTATTTTTAAATGTCACTAGGAAGCGAACAAGCAAACTGCCCCTCTGACGGTAACAGGTAACCATAGCCTATATTATACACCCTAGTTGGTATAGTTACATTTGCCAGCTGCACTGCTCTCCTACACGGAACAAAACAATGCCAAGCATTAACGTTATTATGGTAAAAACAGGTAAGTCGGTAAAAGAGATTTGCGACTACCATTATGATCGACTTTTCGATTGGTATAAGAGCCTTATCATCTAATCTTATGTCTCATAGAAATAAGCACAGCATATAGAATAGATAGACATAACAAATGTAGAATAAGCCTTTCAGGTCTGCCTTTCACCCTGACAGGCCTCGATCTAAAGCAAGTTTGGCGGCTACCTTATACTCTAACCGGAATACGTCAATGGCAAGCACTGACATTATGTCGGGAGGAATGGGTAAGGCAGAGGTACCAATCCGGGCCAGTCGCTGCAAAACTCTACCACATAGTCAGATGTCACGATGTTAGGGACGGTAAGCCTATGCTCGCCTTTCACGAGCTGCCTGGCAGGAAGGCAGATGATCTATTCTGCAAAGAAGCCCGGATCAACACGTGGAAGAAAACGAATGGAGTCCAAACTCGGGAAATAAATCAGCTTGCCAAGACCCTCGGCAACCTTGTCGAGGAACCTACCACAGAGCACACCAAATCGCACTCAACGTACATGTCGTCTCAATACCGAGGCAACCTCAAAGCCTCATGTAGTCATCGCCAACCTAGAACTTTCGGTTTTAGTTACAAAAATATCGATCAAATTTGCCCTGAGTCCAACAATCATAAGATTTATGCTTGCAATAATTTTTAAATATTTTATTTATGGTATACCTACCTCACACCTCAATATCAGTTTATATCGGACACTTAATAATTTAAATACATTACTACTATTTATTATTACTATTTTAAAAGGAAGCATCACAATTTTATTCATATGTGGAAGTTTCAAGAAAGTAGGTATACAAAACATTTTTTGTATTTTGTTTAAGAACTACAAATAAGAAGGGTTAAGGTCAGATTCGGCTATAATTTAAACATAAAAATATTTAAAAATATTATAATAACAATAATCTTAAAATTATTATAATAGTAGCAGACTGTACCTAATTCGCAAGGGTGGACAAATTTTTTTCCTATAATACACACATCGACCACACGTATGGTCGATGCATACACATAAATCTTTTTCTTGAATCACTCTATTAAAAAAATCTTATTAAAATCCACTGCGTAGTTTTAAAAATCTACACATACGTTGGGACAAACTGTGGAAAGCGACTTTGTTTAATACACATATTTTTCATAGGGAACATAACCTCAAATATTAAATATTTTTTATCAATATAGTTCGGATAGAAAATATCCATGATAGAGATTTTTTAGTAGACCGATTTCCTGAACGTAAGAAATTTACACTGCTTAGAAACACCAAAAGCATTTGTGCATTGCCAACCTGAGGCCGAGATGTTAGGCCTAGAGCAAAAGTGAGTTTTGCGGCTACCTTCTCCTTCGAACCGGAAAACATCTACGGCAAATACTGACATTATGATATGCTAGATTTGATTTCAGAAAAAAGGTTTAATTAAGTAGAGTATTTCAAGCGTTGTCTAGTACTTGCTGTTTCCAGGTCAAACTTGTATGGAAAATGGTCCATCTCCTTTCTCAATATTTTGTGATGAACATTTAAAACAATAATTTTCAGTTTTACCATTTGAATAACTAAATCACATATGTAATAATCGAAGCCCAAATGGTATGAAATCTATTAAAGGTAATTGCAAAACTACGTGATTGGCGTCAGTAACAACGAAAACTTTAATTAATATGCTATTTGCCGTTATTTACAAATCAGACAGCTATTAAACAATTTGGAATAAATGTACATTGAAAATAATGTCTTTTATGTATTTTTTATGTACTTTAGGTTTTACTTTAGGTAATAAATTGTTGAATAGTCAATAAATTTGTTAGGTAATTCAATTATGGGTTGTTTAATTAAATAATGAATAACGGTTAATTTTTTTAGTGATTTCGGAAGTAAAATCAGTAGACGTATTTTTCTGATTGGATTACATTAACGCTGACGACACCAAAAGTGGTAATGATGAGTTACCAATCGGAAGAAGGTGTTAGGCCTCGACCAAAAGTAAGTTTACCGGCTACCTTATTATTGTCAACGTCAAGCACTGATGCTATGAATTCAGGAGTAGTTAAGATGTTGATACAAAGTCGCCGAGTTAATACAAGACTCTACCACTTAGTTAGATGTCACGGTGTTAGAGACGGTAAGTCTGCGCTGGCCTTTTAAGGGTTACCTGGCAAATAGTAGGTTCTGCAAAGGAACCCGGACCAACAGGGGACGAAATAATTAGTTAAAATTATTTAAGTAATGACCTAGAAAAATAATAAATATAAAATACTTATGTAATGATATTGCCCGCAACTGTACCCGCGTACTAATTTAGATCTGCCGCTGTAATCGATTTAGATATCGGAATGTGAAGTTGCCTTTGTCACTCTTCAGGCAAAACAGATGCACTACATATATACAACACGACCTATAACATCTGTGTCTCTTTAGTAGAGCTGAGTGCTTATTTACTGTCTTATCTCATTAACATCTTTGAAAAAACTGACCTCAACTTCCTTTCAGATTTTCATTTTAATGAAACTTCAAAAGTATTTGTATAGGTACACATACTCATATTTCTATAGTCTTAGCCCAAGTGCGCGTCACTGTCATGAACTAGTCTGAAACACTAAACATCGTAAGTTTGGGTCTGGCTTTAGTGCATGTAGTCGATGAACAATACATATTACATGAAAATGAATACATACTGGTTTTCCTTGGCAATATAAAATAAAGGGTTACTTTGACTTTTTTATGCAAAGGGCTAAAGGCTTTAATGGCATTGTATTGTAAATGTTATTGCCAAATTGTAAAATTTACTTTTATAAACATTCGTAGCATCTCATACCTAGTACGAGTCAAGACGTCACCAGTCTGCGCTTGCGATTGCGTTCGGTGGGAACCAGTTTCATGCTTTGTTTACGTTATAAACATGTACCTATCTTACGAGAGACAAAAGTTTTAAATAGTTTTTATTAATTTTCAGATTTTTCATAGATCTTATTGTTGATTCCAAACCATTTCTCAAAATTTGGTTGGTGCTTTAGATGTAACCCTGTATGTCTATTTTTAATAATTAAAATTCATACTACAAATACAAAATACATAATACAAATATATACTTAAAACAAGCCTCTGTATTAAAAAAAAAGCTGAATACAAATTAAAACATGCAAAAAAACTGATACAGGTTTCGGCATTTATACGTTTCTTCAAATACAATAGGAATCATTAAAATAACCGCAGTATAATTGAAATGTAATTGAATTCAATCCTGTACGAAACAAAGAGTCAGTAAAATAGATGAAATAACAATTAAAGTATTATTCATTCGTCAAATCAAAATTAATTAATAAATAGTGAACCTCAAACCATTTATTTGTAGTAAAGAAATAACTAGTACGGGCTAGCACACATATCCACTCGAAAACGGCGCAATATCGCGCAGATACGACTGCGCTTGCAAACTTGTGTGCTAAAGTTTGTGAATTCGTTTTTAAAATTTTGCTACTACCTAAATCAAGTCCAAGTCCTTAAAAATATAAACCTGATTTTTATTATGCAGCTCGCAATTTGCGAGCATGATTAGATTAGTCACTAACAACGTGACCGCGACTAAATAGAAATAGGAGAATAGGAAATCTTTTAGCGCTACCTACGTGTGACGCGTCGATATAATACTATATAAAATCTAACACCGGATTGGAATGTGCTCACACAATGGGAAGATTCGACTGGAATGGTATGATGACGACTTACTTGAATAGTTGCCATCATCATATATATTTTTGCTACAATAAGGTTCTCATTGTGGTAAAATACGAAAGCTTACCTTAGATTTGTTGTCTAAATAAGACGCGTACTTCTTACCACCAGGGAAGTCATCAGCTTCTTAGTCTCTAACCGTGAATAGTAAAATTATTACTATTTTGTTTTATGTAGCATTCAAAATTCCTAAAGCATCTTGATGCCCATATCTTTGAACAGGTTGGCAGATGCACAACTAGAGCACCCACGACTAGCTATTAGGAAATTGGAGAAACCATTTTTTTTGTTGCCCGACCCGGGAATCAAACCTGGGATCTTAAGAAGTCAAGTCCGACACCTGGAGATCTAGATCACAGAGGCGATTAAACACAGGGCCTTTAAACAAATGAAACGGTTTTTAAACAAAATATTATTATAATATATAATTTGGTAAACTTCACCACTTATCTCACGATATCGCACTGCAGAGATGTGTACTGGCCTTTAACCACATCGTGTGGGAAGCTGGCCACTTCAGCGAGATCAGTGCACGTTTTATGAAGTGAGTTATTTGTTTTACGTCAGATATTGATGGATCATTGGTTGAGGATTTTTTACTATTTTCAATGGGTGCACAGTCTAAATATT
>NJDD01005729.1:90018-101281 GCA_002245505.1 Calephelis nemesis
TGGTCATAATGTAGTCAATCTCATTCCTGGTGTTACCATCGGGGCTCACCCAGGTCCATTTCCTATGAGGCGGCTTCTTGAAGAAAGAGTTCATCATAAAGAGTCCCTCCTTCTCCAGAAAGTCGGCCAGCCTCTGGCCCCTTTGGTTTCTAAGCCCACATCCAAATTGCCCCACTCTCAACTCATCTTCGCTTCTCTTGCCCAGCCTTGCGTTGAACAATCATAATAAAATTAACTGAAACATATTTTTAGAATAACAATGGTAAATAAAAATTCATAGCAAACTATTTTAAAATCATTAAAATTCCTTAAATAAATAATCCTTAAGTAAATAAATTGAGTCTGTCTAGTTTAAAACTTAACATCTCTCCACTTACTTTATACATTTTGAAATTTTACCTTTTTTTTCTTTTTCTATAAAATCTTAACCATATTTTTTGAAAATGCAAATATACTAAATTAAAGTAGTTTTTTTTATAAGTAAACTATTTTTGTAAAATTAGAACTAATAATACATTTAAAATTAATGTTACACTTATCTTTTGTGTAATGCTCTCTATGTTTGGATAGGAAATCGTTTTTGGAAGTAGGCGTTATAATAAATTTTAACCAGTCTGCCAAATTTGCCACATCTATGTGAATCCATTAAAAATTCGCACATCCAAACCAATTAATTTATTGCTGGGTCGATAAATAGGATGAATGTTGCTATGGCGATGGATTCGGTATATCTATTTTAGACAATAGAATTCCCAAAGAATGAACACATCCTCTGCCATACCCAGCTATGACTAAACAAGTCTAATTGAAATGGCGAATCTCATACAGCGATGATTTAACTTCCCGTAAATCTATGGGATTGTTATTGAAGTTGTGGGGAACTTAATTTTTTAACAATTAGGTACATTCAACAACTAAATTCTAAATTTATTTTTGGAATTATAATGTTAGTTAATTTATTTTTTTATTAGTACCCTTACATATGAATTAGTTTATCAATGTATACATATTGCTATGCACTACCTTATAATATTAGACATATCTGCACGCCAAGTCCCTTACTCGGTAAACAGAGTATCGAGTGCCAAATATTAGAGATTAGTGGTAATTCTGCTGCACACCAACTAAATAACTTTACGATTCTGAAGAGAATTTTTGCCCCGCGTAACTCCTTTGTGGAATCAGTTACCGAGGGCGGTATTCCCAAATGATTACGAATGGCTTAGGAACCTTCTAGAAAAGAGCGTACTTATTCCATATAGGTCGGCAACGCACCTGTGATACTCCTGGAGTTGCGGATGTCTGTATACGGTGGTGATGACTTTCCATCAGGTGACCCTCCTCTTGTACATTAAAAATGATTTTTTTGGTGTATGCTATCTTTTTCCTATGAAAAATAAAGAAAAAAAATGTCGTTTTAACCTTGCCAGATGGGAATTAAAATTAGACAATCGTTTATCGTATAAAAGGTGCTTGTGGCGCGTCTAAATACCAGTAATCTACCACTGGATCGGATTGTCCGGACATGTCAACTAGTGACGTTTTAATCAACGTTTTCTGACAAACACACAAATAAATAAATAAAATATATCGTGAGTATCCCGTATAATAAATTTTACGCGACGTTTTCAGTTTAAATATCTGTAGAAATGATATATAAACTAATCATACAGCTTTAAACGTGTTGTGTCTCTTTCTGTTACTATTGATAAAATAAGATGGAGACAACTTAAAATTAGTTTAGTGAGTGGGCAAAAAATCACCTCCATTATAAAATACTCTAATGCCTATTTAGCTTGAGGTACACACACGGCGTTGCCGCTTGAACTAGTACTTAGAGTATTACATATATGTAAATATTTAAACTTTAACGACAAGTAACTTCTAATGAATTGTTTTAAAGTCCATGCGACTTCGATGCTTCAATTCAAGTTTCAGAGATTAACTTTAATCAGTAACAAAATTAAAAACCTATTTAGGATTTTTCTTACAAAATAAAAACTGATGAATAAGTTTAAAGATACTGTAAAAAGCAAATCCAGTTAGCCTGAAAAATAATCAATTTTAAACTTAAAGTTGCTTAAAAAGTCGAAAGTGGTTAGCTTAGTGCGTATTAACATCAATATGCAATTTAACGTCACCAAGCGCCAATGCAGCAGAAGAATATGAGATTAAGTATGCACAGTTTTCTTTATTATGATTCATTTTTTAACTATTTTCAGTACAAATACTTTACAAAATCTTTGGACGATGCTACTAAGAAGGTAGGATAAAATTTAAAAATCCCGAATGCACAAAATGTGACAATATTGACGACGTAGTAACATGCCCTATTTTAAATATTCACAATGAAATATTTTACGCATCCACGTTGAAACAAAAATATATGACATTCAACGATATCTCCCTTGTTAATTTTTAATCTCATATAAAAAAGTTGAGAAAAATCTAATAACACTTACGTCATAATATCAATCAATAAATTGGATTTAAAAATATGACAAAAATAGCCTAAGAACTCATGGAGCGGTTTTTACCCATTGACCTCTAAGTAGATGGACATGAAATACCTACGAAAAAAGCCTGCCGTCGGCTACTAAATATGGCTGCCATTTTGACATTATAAGGCCGTCCATAAAAAAGTAGAGTACCGATATCGATCGATACATGATCTGTTTGTGACGATTGATAGTTAAGTTTAGATAAATATATGAGAATTATTATTTACCTACCTAATGAAATTGCAACTACCAACTTACTTAGTTACTTATTGCTACTCAATGGGCTTAAAAAAGGGAAATGTAATTTAACGAAAGAAAGAATATTTGTTTAATTTTCGCAAGCACGTTTTTTTACATAGTGGTGTGCCAATATGTTTATTCTTTATATAAGTTAACTCTTTTTATTTATTACAAGATTCATTATCGTTAAAAAAAATATATCAGATTACATTCGAACCACTTTCTTTACTTATAAATGAGCACTTGAAAGAATTCTTACTAAGCTAGACTGTGATTGATATTTTCAGTGGCAATGTCCAAGTATTCTTTTCTGGGAACGTAAAATAAAATATCGACAATTGTAATCGTACATCGCTATAAAAATTGAACACTAAATATGGATTCTTGGCAAACATGAGAACTGTCATGACGTCACTTTAAATTCACGTTAAAATTAGCATAGATAAAAATGTCGTTATCTCTTTCGGCGTACATAATATCATCATTTGATAAAAGAGACAAAGAGATGTTGTTAAGTTATATGTCGATTCCAACGGTATTTATACAGCTAAATTTGCTATAGAACATTGTTGCACTTCTTTATGTATTAATATTTCTATGTTTTTACCCGAGCCCGCGGCGGTGGCGAGCCCGCAGCTTCTGTGGAATTTAGATTTATATACAAAAATGTAAAACGCATTTCACGACGCGTTTTACACCCGCAGCGCCTGCTTTTGTTCTGCATTTCTCGCGGCAGCGGTCGCCCGCCGGTAGAATTATACAACTTTGCGGGCGATGATTTGATCAGCGACGGCTTTGTGACCGCACAAATTACCGGTCTCGTGAGTTTTGAAATAAAATCGCAGTTCCGCTAACGCTGCGGGCGCGGGCAAAACCGTGAGTTCTTAGGCATATCGTCGTATCAATCAAACGTCGCAAGCAAGCACCGTACCACCAACAATCATTCTTAGCATACATTATACACTGACGTAATCTGAATTATATGTAAATAAACTATTAAAATCAACTGATATAATATACACGTACAGGACTGACAATTTCTTACTGTTCTAAACATGATTGACATCAATCACGTGCGAAACATAAATCTTGCAAAAGTTAAAAACAAATATGTTTTAACTAGTGGAAAAATTGTAGTGTTAGATAGTGGTAGATGGTAAATAGTAGTGGAGTTTAGCAGCGACTAGCCCGAATTGGTACCACCGCCTTACCTATTCCTGCCGCCATGACGTCATGACGTGTTCGGGTTCTTAGGTAGCCATTAAAACTTACTTTTGCTCGAGGCCTACCACCCCGGCCTTAGGTTGGCAACGCACCATTATCACCTTTGGTGTCTCCAGGCGGCGTGAATTTCTTACCATCAGGAAATCCGTCTGCTTGTTTGCCTTCAAATATCATAAAAAACACAAATTTCAGCAATATTGATTGATATCAATCAAATTTAAAATACATGATGTATCCAACCTGTTAAAAAAAGTTTGCTGTGGACTAAAAATCTATATAGACAATGCTATTGACATTATTTATGTCAATAGCATTGATACTTCAGACAATGAACTAGAATATACTCAATCATTTCCATCAAATCGGCGCATCCAATTTATGTTATCGTCGCATGTGGCCTGTTGCCACTAAGTTGCTATAAACAACAAGCTGTTCTAGGATCAATTAGTTCTAGGAAAAATTTAGATCACACATACAATTCAGCAACATTGATTGATATCAATCAAATTCAAAATACGTAACGTATTCAGCCTAACAAAAACAACGTTTGCTGAAGACGAAAAATCTAGTCTATTTATATCAATAGCATTGACACTTCAGGCAATGAACTAGAATATACTCAATCATTTCAATCAAATCGGCGCATTCAATTTATGTTATCGTCGCATGTGGCCTGTACGACACTAAATTGCTACAAACAACAAGCTGTTCTAGGATCAATCAGCTCTATAGACTAAATTTGTCTATGATTTATATGTTTTAAAGTACCCTCATTTGTTTGCATTTTTTGAAACCAACAGGCAGTCAGTTTTTCTACTGACAAAATTTATGTGTCGCCTAATTTATTTATTTGCCTTCTAAACATAGACTAATGCTTTAGTGCCAGTGCATACTTATTTATTAATTAATTAAGTATGATATACAAATGCAAGAATACAGATTAGATATCCACCTGAAAAAAACACGACAGTGGCAAAAACTGATAGATTACTGATATAAAGATGTTTTTTGAAGTGAAAACTTCTTAGCGGCCTTGCGCACCATATATAATACAGTATAAACTGAGATGCGCACCTATTTTGGAATGGGTAAAAACTTCTAAACTCGCATCAGCCATGTAACCTGTGTCTGTCTGACCTGTGAGTGTTCGTGTTGTCATGTTTCTGTACGATAGCACAATAAACGAATATTGTATTCTACTACATGAATGATAGTACTTTCAAACTGATAAAGCAATTAGTGCAAAAATTATTCCCTAACCATTCCAAAATATCAAAATTGCATAACATATTCAAGTTTTCACTTTTGCCGGCACTCCCAGAGTGCAACCCGTCGTTTTTTTATAATGTTTTCTTTGCTCTCTGTTATTCGCGTGATACGAAGATTGTTGAATTGATTTTGATCAAGTTTTTGTTACTTATACGGAATTTAAAATTAAATGTCTACAACAGGAATTCTCCTATGTTACTGGTGTTGATTAGGACACCATTATGTAAATGTTATGATTTTGAAGAGACAAGTAGTAGTTAAGATAAGATTTATTTATAAGTTTTCACACTTTTTCTGAGTTTGGAATAAATAATAAAGAGAACAATAAAAATATAAAACATAATATGTTTAATTTTGTAATAAAAATGATGTTGCCCAGGATTGGATATGTATCCAGTTGGCGATAGGCTTGCAACCTATCACATTGTGGGACTTGTATCTTCGGCTATTCGTGGGTACTCTGGTTGTGTCTCGGTTTACCTCTTTAAGGATACGGGCGTGAAGAAGCTTTTGAAAGAAATATAATGCAGCGCTGATAAAACTGTAGCCATCGACTAGTATTACATCATACAACATCTTAAAAGATGTCGAAATAAAAAATCCAACAGGTACGTTCAAGTACTTCACGTAATTAAGACATAAAATAAGTCAATAGTGAATCGACACAAAAATATTCGATTATTTTGAACAAGTGGTCGTGCAGGCGCCGTCTGTTGAGGTGATAAAATTATTAATTATAATTATTAAAGCTAAATGCGAGATTTGATTAATGGTTCCATGATAACGCGCTGAGTTAACCGGTCGCTGTATGTGGGATGGCTTTATGCAGGAGATATTAATGAGTGTTTATTTTTATTTTACAGTGTATACTTAGTTTTTTATAATGTGGTAATTTAGGTTTCTCTCATTATAAAAAATAATAATTTGCTCTTATAATTCTTGAATTTCTTATATTATGGTTATATTATGTTATAACTCGTGGGCTTGTTTTGTTCTTATTTTGACTATTTTAATTGTTATTCGAATTCAGCATGACCACAAGTGTATTACATAGGTATATAATGGGTAGATGATAATGATGTGCTTGTAAGTAAGTTTACCAAACCGAAACAATGTACTTATTTACTTAGTTTTTTTTGGCGGAAAATAAACTCTATTGATATTTGTATTATATACAAAGTTATATATACAAACTACGTACTTTCGTATATTTTGTTCATATCAAATAATTAAACGAGTTGTTGTAATTTTAATCAGATTTTTTAAGGACTATCATAAAATTAAAAACAAAAAAAATGCTTTTATTATATGCAAGACTTGCGTGTACGCAATCCGCGTTATGTTAGGATCATTCATGTTACTCATGAATAAATATTGAATGAAATCATTTTTAATATATTTTTCTTTTTAATTTTTTCAGTAGACTTTCTTAAAATGAAATATTAATTTTTAATATCTCCTCTGCGGCCTGGCGAGCCGCTGTCGGACTTAACCTGACGATACCCGAAAAACGTTACCGTGGTTGGACATCATGTGCACGGTTGGCAATAGGCTTGCCACCTATTACAATGTAGGGCTTACGCTTTAAAAGTATGGTAATGTAATTTAAATAAATAAAGCAATGTAATTTAAATTAAATAACGTTTTCTTATTTACATTCCGATAGCAATTAAAAAGTGGTTCTCTACTCACTGAGAAGATGTGTCTAAAGAAACTTGATAAGCTCATTTTTTTTCAATTTATTTAAATATAATTTTACTAAAAAATTAATGGATATACCAGATTTTATTGAGTTCTTGACTCATTATTGCATAACAACTTACGCCAACAAACATCGGAAGTAAAGAATGGTGTTAATTTCGTAAAGCATAGCGTTGTTTAAAGCCCATAAACATTCAGAATGGGTGCAACAATTTCCTTACAACCGTATCGTGAGCATTCTATGTCTCTATTCAGATTTTATATCTGAATATTAATCGGAATAAATAAATAAATATGTTTGGACAAGTTATATAAATTGAGTCTAACTTCTATAGTACTATTTCTGTATTTATATATATATTAGTATCGCTGACACAAGCAAGAATTTGCTTACTTTGGCGTTAGATTTCATTTGTGTGACTTGTCCAGGTATAATTATTTATTTATAATACATCCTATCGATATAAAGACGCTAAGTATTTGATTTCACTTACATGACACGAAAGTAGTATTTTTTTAGGTTTTCTCTAAAGGTTATTCCCGTTTTAGTCAACTTGAAATACAGCATGATGTTTAATGTAGCAAAAGAGCAGTACCTAAATTACCTTGTTCAAGAATTGGTACAAAAAATATACAGCCTGTATTTATTTTACATCAGGTTTGAAACTCAAATATAATTGTTTGTTGATGTGACAACCCTATTCTATGCTGGATTAACCTAGAACTGTAGTTAGTCATATTTTCTTTGCTTGTCCCTGTTCATCAGTACTGAGTAATATTTAGTTACTTTAAGGAAAGTGACAGAGGTGGAAAGAAAAAAGTTTCAAATAACACCAGTAGCTTCAAAGATTCAGAGAGATTACGTTCAGACAAACAATTCTTCAGCTATATTATATTTAAAGATTTGAAAGATCAAAGTTGAAAATGGTTTACGTTATTAACCTATCTTTGATGTTTCGTTTTTGTGAAAGAAGGTAAACTGTAAATGTTGCAAATACTGTTAAGCTTATTTCCTTGAATATTTTAAATGCAATGTTTGGAGAAGGTTTTTAAATATGTACGGGTTTCTGTGAAGTTTTTTTTGTAAAGGTCATGGACCTTATAAAACCGACCTCTAAATTCTAAAAATTTTAGCGAGCTACTATAAACTTGCTTATACTTGAAGCCTAGCATCCCGGCTTGAAGTTGGCAACACCACCTTTGGTGTCTATAGGCGACGGGAATTTCTTACCTTTAGGAAATACGTCTGCTTGTATAGGTACCTTCCAGTATCATAAAATAAACTTCTCGGTGTTATGACCCGCCTTTAGAAAAGAGAATTTTACTACGAATAAATTAGTACACTACTACTGTTGTACTATTTAAATTATGCGCTTCGGCTATATTCGTCAAGCTTCGGAAATCCGAATGTATTTTAAAGATATCTAAATAGAGTTGCACATCATTAGTTACACTTAATCAATCAGTATCTTCACGCCCATATCCCGGAAGAGGTAGGCAGAGGCACAACCAGGGCACCCACGACTAGCCGAAGATACTAAGTCCCATAATGTAATAGGTGGCAACCGGGCACATTTCCAATCCCGACCAACATTTTTTTTATTAGAAAATTGAAAAAATCCAATTTTCTTTTTGTTGGCCGATCCGGGATTCGAACCCGAGACCTCATGCAGTCAAGTCCAACACCCGGACCGCTAGACCACAGGCGGCAGACAGGCGATTACAGAATCAACCGAGGCGACCACATCCATACTAATATTATAAATGCGAAAGTAACTCTGTCTGTCTGTCTGTTACCTTTTCACGCCTAAACCACCCAACCGATTTTACTTAAATTTGGTATGTAGATAGTTTGCATTCATGAGAAGGACATAGGCATATTATTTTTTGGAAGTTCAACCCCTAAAAGGGTTAAAAGGGGTGGCCAAGTTTCTATGAGAAAAATATTTTTATTGCACATTTTTGCATGAAACTTTGAATTAATGCTTTTATAGTACAAATAATAAAACACGTATTTCAGGGTTTTTCGAAATTCACCTCCATTGGGGGTTAAAGGAGGTGGCAAAGTTTGTATGAGAAAAATATTTTTATTGCACATTTTTGCATGAAACTTTGAATTATTGCTTTTTAGTACAAATGATGAAACACGTATTTCAGGGTTTTTCGAAATTAACCCCATTGGGGGTTAAAGGAGGTGGCTAAGTTTGACTGGAAATTATAATGCTATTGAAATATTTTGCGTGACACTGAAATAATGCTCTGCAATACAAATTATGA
Source organism: Calephelis nemesis (assembly GCA_002245505.1). Classification (NCBI taxonomy): domain Eukaryota; kingdom Metazoa; phylum Arthropoda; class Insecta; order Lepidoptera; family Riodinidae; genus Calephelis; species Calephelis nemesis. The sequence continues at coordinate 99,231 of NJDD01005729.1, forward strand.
GATACATATCTAAGCGTGTTTTGTAAATCAACCCCTATGAGGGTTAACGGGGGTGGCACAATTTGCGTAGGAAAAATATTTAACAGTAATTTTTACCATAAGTCCATAACAATGAACCACGTACTTAAGTTTATCATTAACGAAAAACACACAAAGAAATTATGATACACATAGTAAAATAGCAAATATTAATATCATAATCAAAGCAAAATTGGTTAAAAATCCCTGTCCCTACTAACATTATAAACGCGAAAATAACTCTGTCTGTCTGCTACGCTTTCATGCCTAAACCAGAGAACCGATTTTGATGAAATTTTGGTACAGAGATAGAATATACCTTAAGGAATAACATAGGCTACTTTTTATTGCAAAAAAATAAATAAGAATGGGTAAAAAGAGGGGATGAATGTTCATATGGAAATTCGTCATTTTTAAAGCTGTAACAGTGAAACTTTGTATTTAGTTAGACACTTTATGATAAACAAAAGAACATAGGCTACTTTTTATCGCAAAAATGGGAGAGAATGGGTAAAAAGAGGGGATGACTGTTCATATATATATTCGTCATTTTTAAAGCTGTAACAGTGAAACTTTGTATTTAGACACTTTATGACGAACGAAAGAACATAGACTACTTTTTATCACTAAAAATGAGGGAGAATGGGTAAAAAGAGGTGATGAATGTTCGTATGGAAAATCGTTTTTTGTTTGAAAGGGTATATTTCAGAGGTAGTCCCATGGTCACCAGATCAGGATCTGATGATAAAATCCTGGGTAGAAACGATGGAAACTTTAAAAAAAAGTTGGCAAGAATAGTGTTTTTGTGGATTATGATCATTTGCTAGCATTCGACAATGGTCACTCCATACACAGACTCAACAGACTTGCGGAATAGGCTGACCGCTAAGTATCTTTGAGGGATTTGGAGACATTTACACAGACGCAAGGGAGAAGATCAGCTAGCGCTCAGCGTCAAGCTCAAAGTAGAATCATGTTCAAAAGGTTTAAGAGAAATGTTTTTGTTAATGCAGGATTCTATTATGACCACACTTTACAGTATAAAAATACTCATTTGATTTTAATTGAAAAAATAATTAATATTAATATCAGCATTGTGATCCCTTAAAACTCAAAGATGAAACGCAGGGTTGTGCTAATGGTAAGGTATTATTACTTTGCTTGGTGAACCAGCTGAGCCGCTAAAGCCTCTTTTATTGTGCTATTTTGATGAATCTCGAAGTTTTTAAGCAATATGCGCAAAAGCAATAATTGTTTTCAAATGACGTCTTTAGAGTAGGTAGACACATCATTATGCCAGGACATTTTTCTGTGCAAGGTCAAGTTTATCACAGAATCTGTTCATACTAATATTAAAAAGTTGAAGAGTTTAATTTTGTTGCTACAATTTCTAAATGTGAGTTTCTGAAGATATCTCCGAAGTTCTGCCTAACTGCACAACCAGAGCGCTCACGACTAGCCAAAGACATTAAGTCCAATTTGGTAGAAATAATCCTGTAGCCAACCGGGCACTTATCCAATCCCGGGCAAGTGGCAACGTTACTTTTAGTAGAAAATTGAAACTTCACAATTTCTATTCGTTTTTTTTTGTTGCCCGGACCGGAGATCGAACCCAAGATCTCAAGAAGTCATTGCGAAGACGCACGGTTAGACCTCAGAGACGATATGTATATTTCTAAAATTTCGAAAAAAAAAAACAGTTAAGAGGTTCTAAAACTTGCTCTACAGTTTAATTTCACATGATTTGCCGAAGTGCAGATAAAACTGTGGAGACAACAACGTATTCCTACTATTCATCTGAGGTGTAGTTAGAAAAGAGAAAGTGTATGTTCAGTTTTGACGGCAAAATTGCTAAATTGATTTTCATAGCGATATAGCCTACATTTTACCTTAAAATTTTAACGAGCAGTGTTGGAGAGCTAAATATCAAATTAGTAGACTACGCGGGCGAAGCCGCGGGTAACAGCTAGTAATCAATAATTTCGTTATTATATTAGGTCAGCTAATTTAAAAATAGAAGTATACAGTGTAAA
>NJDD01005729.1:101692-113197 GCA_002245505.1 Calephelis nemesis
TTGTAGGGTTATCTGAGTGTTATCTAAACTGCTTTTTAAAATGTTATTACTATTCGTCACATACTAATATGTATCAATCTATTATACGACGCAACTTGTACGAGACTACGTTTGTTTGTTTAATGGTATATGACAACCACTACCACCAAACTACTGGTGGTAGAGACTGTGCAGCCGTTTGACCTTTTTTTTTGATATTGGAAGGCAAACAAGTAAACGGATATCCTGATGTTAAGAAATTCACGCCGCCTATAGACACCAAAGGTGGTAATGGTGCGTTGCCAACCTGAGGCGGGGATGTTAGGCCTCGAGCAAAAGTAAATTTACCGGTTACCTTACCTTCCGAACCGGAATACGTCATGACGTTATGGCGGCGGGAATAGATAAGGCGGTGGTACCAATCCTGGCGAGTCGGTTCTAAACTTTACCACCTATCAGATGTTGCGGTGTTAGTGACGGTGAGCCTATGCTCGCCTCTTACGAGCTGCCTGGTAAGGAAGGCCTATTCTACAAAGGAGCCTGGACCAACACGGGGAAACCTGACTTGGTTAACTATTCCTGCTGCAACAATGTCTCTGTCTTGATGCAGTCCGGAGAGTAGCATAGCCGGCATCTTCCACAAAAAACCTAACCTAAGGAGACAACTGAGGAAAGATCCTCAGATGATAAGAGACAATTTAGGAAAGATCCTCAGATGATAAGAGACAACTTAGGAAAGATCCTCAGATGATAAGAGACAACTCAGGAAAGATCCTTAGTTGTCTGTTATCATCAGATGAGCTGTGTGCTTGTTCATTGACCTTACACATAAAAAAAGCGAACAAGCTCGTGGCTTTCCTGATCGTTTGTCCGATTCAAACTATTACCTTATTATATCGTCTCTGTGGTCTCACGGTCCGGCGTCGGACTTGACTTGTTAAGGTCCCGGGTTCGATTACCGGGTCGGGCAACAAAAAATTAGAAAACTCAATTGTCTTTTAAAAATAATGTTGCCACTTATCACATTGGTCAGAATTCCTCAGTCGTGTTTCAGTATGGATGATCATGCATGGGACGTAATGTCTCATTGACATGTTTTCAAAACAGCATTACCACTATTACCTAAAACGTAGTGATTATATTCTCTTTGCTATTACCGTTTATATATCACGTGTTTTTTCACCGGGAAACACATTTGCTTACTTGCATTTTAATTCCATTAAATAAACATATTTCCTTTCAATACGTTTAGTAATATTCATTTGATAAGTTCAAAGTAGTAAAGTCTATTTTAAATTTAATCTTCTTACACGCGCAAGGTGGTCTGTTTCAAAAATATTTTGTCCTAAATTGTAGAATGATTTACTTGTCAGCTTACACGTTGGCGCCATATTTGATCTGTGTAAACAGCGGCGCACTTCTATTCTTGCAATGTCAAATTAAATGCTTTGGTTGCACGCTTAAACAGCCTGCATGTTTTTACGTTAAATATTTCAAATGTATATTTACGCCTAAATACCCGAAGAAATAGCCAGAGGCCCCGGGGTAGCCACGACTAGCTGAAAACACTGTTTCACAACGTGATCTCTGGTAAGCCAATCACCAATCAGGCACATGTCAAATCCCAGTCCGTTGTTTCTTTCTTTCTTTCTCTAATTCTTTATTGTACACAAAAAAGTTAAAAAACAAGGAAAAATGTAAAATTGTACAAACGGCGAGCTTATCTCTAAAAGATTTTTTTTTATTAGAAAATTGCAAAAACAGATTTTCTTTTTATTTTTGTTCTATAAACCACGGTCGCCTCTTAAACATCATCCAGACGGTTATAATCACGCCTCCCACAAAGGTGACTTTGGTGGAAACTTTATTTGAAATAAAACAAAGTTAGGATTAAATCTACGATCAAAGTCAAATGAATCGAAATTTGGATGCAAACCAATGTTTTAATGCGTGTAGAACAACTTTTACTATCAGGAGACACATGTACTTGTTCGCTGTCTTACCACTTAAAAAAACTTTTTCTTACTGTTATAACATCAGTGCTATCCTTCCATCAGTAACCATTAAAATAAACAAAAGTTACCGCTCTGAGGTTGGCGATGCAAGATTTTCTTGCTATCAAAAAATCCGTCAGCTTGTTGAACTTCTAAACACGTAAATAACTCCATAATTGCGGCAATCATCTTCATATCCATACAGCCTTATCTATAATGTGATCATTGGTTAGGCCCAAAATGTCTATAAAATCATTCATAAAATATAAATGCTAATAATATGTAAAACATACCGCCCACGTGATTGTATGTCCCATTTGATCATGTTATACAGATAATAACACATGGATTGGGCACAGTACAAACATGTTACAGTATGGAAACCAAACCTTTTTTTATGATATTGGAAGGCAAACAAGCAGATGCATGCCGCCTAGAGAGACACCAAAGGCGGTAATGGTGCGTTGCCAACATGAGGCCGGGATGTAAGGCCCAGCGCAAAAGAAAGTTTACCGACTACCTTACGTTCTAACCGGAACACGTCAACGGCAAGCATTGACGCTATAACGACAGAAATAGGTAAGGCGCTGGTACTAATCCGGGCGAGTCGCTGCGAAACCCTACCTACTATTCCTCACTATATAAGAATGTCACGGTGTTAGTGACGGTTAGCCCATACTCGCCTTTAACGAGCTGCCTGACAGGAAGGCAGGTGGTCTATTCTGCAAAGAAGCCCGGACCAACACGGGGAAAAATAAAATATTTTTCAATACTTAATTGAAACAAAAAGTAAGAGAATATACATAGCATATACTTCTTATCATTTTAATTGCAATAACTACGTAGTTTACAAATACTATAAGTTGGTAGTCTCATGGCGTCAGTTGATACCAGCAAAAGACTACGCTAATGGCGTGTTTAAAAAGATCGAGAAAAAATAACAATTTGAAACAACGCGGCACTTGCTACTGTGCACCAAGAAAACCGCTTAGCAATTTCGTCAATGATCATGTTGTGTGAGTGTGCCGATTCGAACGTAGGTAGGTAGTTTCCATATTGTTTCATATTTGTACTGTGCATTTGGTGACATGGTTTAGTTAAACCTTAATAAATAGTAATTAAAACTTATTTAGACGTTTTGATAACTTGATTAAAACAATTCTAGTGGTCAGCAATAGTTTTTTATATAGTAAAGGTCAGAGTAATGACTCAAACCCCGCCTGATAGAAGATTAGGCAAAGTTTTAAGTAAGAAAGTAAGGTAAGGTAAGTTGGATATTTCTTGAACTATTAATAAATTAAAATTAAATGTTAAAATTAGATAGACCACGATTCCAAGGTGGTCCCATATTTATTTTTTATCATGCTTCGACTAGTAGTTTTGCGCTATTAATATAACTACAAGATAAGAACCCGGCTTAGCTCGGATAAAATGTGACTCATAATATACATCAAGGTGCAAAACGGTTTTCACGGAACAATAAAGGTATATGTAAGACATAGATTCGTATATCTTCACATTGTGTTTAATAAATATAGTAAATAAAAATTGTCAAAGTTTTTTCACAAATAGTTTCTATTTTAAATCAACATTTAAAGTAAAGTAACACAAAGTAACGTACTTATAAAGGAATATTCTCTATTAAACATCACAAAACGGAACGCTTATTAACTACCCAAGATGGCGACTGTGATTTGTCTGTCAACACATTAGAATTTAACATAGAATTTTACAAAATACTCGACAATCCGAATTTTGCGGATATATGTTGTCGACTCAAAATCATAATTTTTATGTTTTATTATTCAGGTAAGTTTTCAATCGAGTCTACCGTACCCCTTGACGAAATTATTAATATAGTTAACTCATGAACTACTAGTATGATGTTGATAAAATCTATGTGGCATTGTTTCGAAATCGTTTTCTATAAAAATTAAAATAATGATCAAAAAGCGAAGTGGTAGTGAAATAATTGAAGTCGGGGTCACAACTTTGAGTAGTTATGAGTAAGGGAAATTTATTTAAATTTTAGGTATCTAGGACACTTTTTTAGGGTAGGTTCATATGAGTGCGTGCGATTCTTGCTGACAAATAAATAAAATTTATTTTTTAACAATTATGTATCATAATTATAAACTTAATTTTAATAACGAAATCATGATTGCTGAGCAGTCTGCTTCGCCGTAAGGAAAAGCTTACTGGGTAGGTTTGAAAACGGTTGTAGTAAAGGCATATAGGTAACAGATCTAGGCGCCAGGAAGTTTGTTTTACCGTTTCTTCTTCTGACTGGCAAAGTTCGGAAACAGTGGTAGTGTACAATAGGTAGGACTAAAGTTAATCTACCTTTAAAAATATTTGTAATAAATTATGAAGCTTATTAAACATACAACTAAAATATTTATTAAAGTATAAATCGGTGTTGTGTTTTAAATGTACCTATGTAAATATTGATTTCTTTTAATTTAATTAAATATTTGCACACCACAACGTGGTAGAATATGTTTGGCATACAAATTTTTGTAACAGCTTTGTAACAGCTATTTAACACACAAATTGCAAATAAATAAATTTCATTTCATTTCATTTCTATCGGCTAACTTAATTTCCAGGATGGCTCACGGAAATGGGGAGCACAGATGCGGATGTCGAAATAGGTAACGCCTTGATGTAAGCTGCTGGACAGAACTCTACCGCCTAAGCCTAAACTCTACCGCCTAATATCGCCTGTGTGGTCTAGCGGTCCAGGTGTTGGACTTGACTTCATGAGGTCCTTATGTGGAGGTTGGGCAACTAAAATCAAATGTGGTTTATAACATTTGGTGACAAAACAAAATATAGTTCGGGATTGAATATGGGCCCGGTTGGCAACAGGCTTGCCACCTATCACAATGTGGGTCTTAGTGTTTTCGGCTAGTCGTAGTTTCGCCTCTGCCTACCTCTTCAGGGATATGGGCGAGAAGATACTCTATCACCTAACTTTCAGCTGATTATTGCATTTGCTACACGTGAGCCGTCAGTGACAAAGCAGTCGTATCGCATTAGTTTAAATTATGCGCTTCGGCTATATTCGTCAAGCTTCGGGAATCCGAATGTATTTTAAAGATATCACTAGAGTTGTTATAACATAATTAATAATTTCGCTTAAATTTAGATTAGGTCAGTCAATTTAAAAATAAAAGCATAAAGTGTAAAAATAGTAAAAAGTGTCAAGCTAAAGCATATAATTTAAATAGTAGTACTATACACGACTGCGATTTGTCACAAAGCACGGACGTCCACCTTTAAATTTCAAGTCGTGCAACAAACTTGTTATAGTCAGTGGACTGACTAATTGATTTTGACTTGCGGCCACCGCTTGAACTTAGTAATCATATTAACTTATCAATACCTGTCATCAGTGTGCAGTTACTTATACTATTTAACTGCGACTGTTTAATGTATGTCATAGCAAAATACATAATATACCAATACAGAATAGACTATCTGCCTTCCTGCCAGGCAGCTCGTAAAAGGTGAGCATTGGCTTGCGTAACACCGTGACATCTGACGAGGTGGTGGTAGAGTTTCGCAGAGACTCACCCGGATTGGTACCACCGCCTTACCTTTTCCTGTCGCCATAACGTCATGAAGTGTTCCGGTTTGGAGGATAAGGTAGCCGGTAAACTTACTTTTGCTCGAGGCCTAACATCTCGGCCTCAGGTAGGCAATGCACCATTACCACCTTTGGTGTCTCTAGGCGTCGTGAATTTCTTACCATCAGAAAATCCGTCTGCTTGTTTGCCTTCCGATATCATAAAAAATATAGTACTAACATTGTTACTAAAATACGTTATTTCGTCATGTTGGTCAAGGTAGCGTGAAGATACTCTTTTTCCCCGTTTTGATCTGGGTCTACTCACACAAGACCTATCCCACACCCACACCCACACACACTAGGTCTATCACAGTACTCATAGTAGGTCTGTCACAATAGACCTCTTCCTGCTAGGTAGCTGCGAGCATTATGTTAAATGGGTGGGTTTTACCAACTACTACTGGTCGTAGTATACTGTGCAACAACTTTCCCGGGTAGGAATTCAACGCCTTACTTATTCCTGCTGCCACAGTGACATATTCCAGTCTAGAAAGTAGGGAACCCTTAAAAATAGCATAATACCTCAGCCGTTACACACTGATGCAACTACAACATGTATGGTGTCTATAAGCTACAGTGATCTCTTAACATTCGGAGAGCTGTGTGTTTGTCCGCATCCAAATTGATCCAAATTGTGTATCCAAATTGAGCAATAAGTGGATGCAAACTAATTTTATAAAATTACCTAAATACAAATTATCACGCTAACAAAAAAAAATAGTTTTAAATTAAGATTACTATAATTTATACAAAATAAAATAGTGCCGATTTTCTAAGACTTTGTTTCGACGCGTTTATGAGTTAAAAAAGTTTTCTTTAAAGTTCTTGTACAATAAGTAAAAAAAAGTCAGTCACCAAATTACTTATTCCAAGATTTCGAGTGGGTACATCTATAGCATGTATAGGCTATGGTTGCCTCTTAAGCACCGCCCAGACGGTTGTAATCACGCCCCAATCACGCCTTCCACAAAAATGACCTTGGTGGAAACTTTGTTTGAAACATCAAAATTTGGATTAATATTCCTACTACACGGATGAAAACTAATGTTCACAACACTTATCGGCGAAGAACCGCTTTTAGAGTTGCCCAAAAATGACAAGGTCAAATTCAAAAATTTCTGACATCCCTTCAACGCCTCTCAAATAACGTGACAGTACTGCTTCGCTGGGACCTGTCCTCTCCCTCTTCCATCGTACGATAGGCGATGATACGACATCGTTACGTAAGAGATGCTTTGTAAAAATTTTGAGCTCATTATCAGCAAAAAAAGAGGTTAAGATAATGAAGAATTAACAGTTTTTGCATATTAGTTATGTGAAAATGATAATTTTATATTTTATAGATGATAATATGAATTAGGGATGTAAAAAAAGTGGTTGTGATTTTTTAAGTCTATGAATGAAAATGAATCCCATTTCGCGTAGTCATCGTATTACGCCTGAACGGATGGACCAAATCTAATGGCGACCTGGTCGCTCAGTGCGAAGGAGCAGTTAATGTCAATCGATACGAGGTTCGCCGGTTCCGCTAGTAATATTATGAAGTCATGCGTAACGTAATGCACAATGTAACGGGCAACAATGTAGCATAACGCTTTTCCGAACTCCCTCCACCCCTCCAGCATGCGTTACATAATTTTTGGACAACCTAGACAGTTGTCCAAAAGGAAGCCGTATTTGTTTGCTGTCTAACGTAGTAAAAATATTTTTCCCGCCAATTATAACCTAACTAGTACATCAATTAACCATGGCTATTTAGTCAGTAGGTAAGAGCCTCTCCTATCTTCAGGAAGGTGAACGACCAACTAAAAACCATTTAGGTCAGGATAAATTCACATGCGAACTCGCAGCGAAGATTAATTAAGGAGTGAAGTATTTTTTAACAAGGTGTCGTCGAGTTTCTATTTTAGGTTGCTGTAACACTTCATGGTAATTAAACATGTCGCTCAGAACTGTCAAAATAACTGTCTACCTTTTGAGTTGGCGCTTTGTAAAGTGCCTTCTTTTCAAAATGAACAGAATATTTGAAACCACATACGTACTTAGGTTCTTTTATTTTTATAGTGAGTTATGCTCGTTACTGTAAAGCGAATTTGATACCATTTGTGATATTTGATGGATAAAAAAACCACCTTAAAAATGATAACAGAAGGAAAAAAAGTAATTGTACCACAAAAGTTATTAAGAAAATGTCTACTTAGTGAATTCAGAATTCGTGTGCGTAGAATAACATACGCACGGAAAGGTGTGTATGTTTGCGTGAGTGTGTGTGTGTGAGTGTGTGTGTGTGTGCGGGGGGGGTAGGTGATTGAGTGTGTGCGCGTCAACGCGAGGGTGCGAATGAAACAGAAAGAAAAAGTCTTCATTTACCAGGTTCATTTTTTTAGATGAGCGAAAACATAACAATCTTTGAATGCAGTTATTGTTTTCAAATGAAGTCTTATTTCAGTTAAACTATGTATTGCATTTTACTTGTTTGCCTGCCATATGACAACTTGCAGTGGGACATTGAATTTTAAAAAAAAGTATTTTTATTTCGTCGTATCATGTTTGTTTAATTTCAGGAAACTAGTTAGAGCTTTCAGTAAAATTGTCTATGTGTATGGGGTCTATGTCATGTTGCGGGGGGCCAGTAAACTGTATAAAAAATATTTTCATTTGTCATATTAAGTTTAGTGTTTAGTTTTTAAAAGCTAGGCTGGTCTGCAACAAATTGGGATACGGTATTGTTTGCCTGTCGTAAAAGGCGACTAAAAGTGGGTTGGGGCTGTGAGGCAGCATAGCATGGTGTGACCCCATGCTGCTGTCGTCAAAGTGATGGCATCAGAAGGGGGAGGCTTCTGAGCGGATGAGCCTGTGGGCAGGTGTAAGGGTGACAGCGGTGTGTTCTTCGGAGATCACCGTCACCCGATACGTACAGAGGACAGTCACCGAGTGGTTTTAGCCGGTAGGAGTCCGGCATAACCCGCTACTTCCCCCGAAAGTAGCGGGTATCCATGAGGATTTCCACTCGTTAAAAAAAAAGCAGGTCTGCAAATATCGTGACTCTTGATTCTCTCCGACTACTTGAAGATTTGTTTAGTTTTTAGTTTTATTAAATTCTAAATAAAATAAAATAGCTTCTATGGTCTTAACAGTCTGGCGCCGGACTTGAGCTTTCAGCTCTCAGGTTCATCCCCGGGGAAGACGACAAAAAGAATTAGAAAATGTGTGTTTTTAAATAGAAAAGTGGCCAGAATATGCGGGGACATATCCAGGCCACTTTTATATTACACGGCGACATACACGGGCGTGGCGATAGGTTTGCCACCTATCACATTGTGGGGCTTAGTCCTGACTAGTCGTAGTTGCCCGGGTTGTGCCTCTGCCTACCGCTTCTGGGAAATGGGCTTGAAGACACTTTTTCCTTTTTTCTGTATAATACACACCATCCATTTTATGACATTTAGCAAAACATCTAAAACATTGAATATCAGGTTTTTCTTAAAGAATACACGGCATCACTTTGCAGCTTTGAAACACATCTAAAACATTAAATATCAGCTAAAACGCCTTCAAAAGGAGCTAGCAATTAAACAACAATATACGAAACATATAATCAAATAGTGCGAATGTGCGTGCTCCACATTTGGGTCTGGTGATCCGAATCGTCGCGCCTCTATTGCGACATTTGCACAAAGCACCTTTGTCTCTTTGTTAGGAGATGCCTCATTTAAGACAAAATGGACGCTGAATACGCGTTAAAACGTTCGTAAAATTACCTATTACAGTCATTTGGGTAGGCACTGAATGAAGTCTGGTATTTGTGTCAAATGTTTTCAATGAGATTGTAGGATTTATTAGGTACATCTATATATTAATACGTGATGCCAAAACTTTAGACCCCTTTTTACGTTAATTGCGCTGATGGAGGAGCATGAAGTTTGGCACACTTCGTTTTTTGTGCAAAAGTACCTAAAATGGCATAACCGATTCCAATTTGTAATTTACATGAAATGTAGGAGTAACCTTCTAATCCCCAAACTGTAATCAGTGTGAAAAAAATCAATTAATGCAGTTGTTATTGTTACGTGAGTTTTGGCGTCATCGAAAAAAAATATGGTTGAAGATTTTTCAATTTTGTGTATATGTGATGTGATACATAAATTAAAAATGAACAAAAAGAAATAGATGTAATATCTTACTAGCGGCCCGGTACATGCTTCGCTACGTATATGACCGCATGAATGACATAACACAACAAAACTAAATAAGAAAAAAACAACTGAAAAAAGTTTCAATTTAACAGAAAAATACCCATTAGGCATTAACAAAACGATCCACCATTTATCGAATTCAATTGTCACAAAAAAAGTGATAAATGAAGAACCGCTCTACCGATTTTATGCAAACTTTTACCATCGATTAAATAGTCCGAACAAAGTCTAAGCATTTGGTTTGCACTGCTGTCTTGAGCTTTAAAAGTGCAACGAAAAGAAGCGTTGATTTATATATATTATATATATTCGAAGGAAGAGGCAGTATAGGTCAAAGTTCTTACCCTGTCCAAGAAGTGGACAAATTAATAAAAATATCTTATTCATTATTTACCTAGTTTCTATGCATAGTACCTAGTCTATGACATTTTAGGTTTTTTTAAACGCAGTACTAGCGGATTATTAACATTCAGTTACAAATGAATTCAACGAATCTGAGAAAATAATCACTGTTTACTTCTATCTGATAAAATAATAATTCGCTAGTACTGTGTTCAAGAGTACCTAAAATGACATAACCGATTCCAATTTCCAATTTGCATGAAATCGATATTTAAGAGTAACCCTACAGATCTTTGTACTGAGGTACATATTGTGTCGTATGTATATCATAGTTTTGAGACCTGCAACCTAATTGATTTAATTGTGTATGTACTTAAACAAGAAATATTTGTTCGCATGATAAAATATGATTATGATAAATAATCTATGAAATATATATAACATAATGTATCTAAACAGTATGCACCTTGTTCTATGGATTATACAAAACGTATTCATAGGAAAGATAGAAGTTACGTTGTTTGTTGATTCGGAGATAGCGATTAGTAAATACGTAATGTATATATTTAATGGAATACAGTTCCAAAAATGAAAAGTATGACAAGATTTAATAAAAAAGAAAAAAATAAAGAACAAAAGCAAAGATATAATCATTGTAAACCGTTTGTAACTCCTAGAACCATTTCCTTTACAAGACGATACCTTACAAGCATTTAAAAAATGTTGACCGACGGTGAAAATCACAAAGAATGCAGTGTGAAATTCGGTGACAACATACAGTGATTTTTGCAGTAAGTAATAAGGGCTCAATGAACATTACTGAGAAACGTGTCAGCAAATTTTAAAATCATCAATAAAATTAAAATTTAAAATAAAGACGCGTATTATTAATGAAAGATAAATGTACCTACATTATTTAATAAAATAAGTTTTCAGCATTTTGTAAATTATACATTTCTAACAAAAAAATAAACGGAAGAAATTAAAAAGCTATAAGTAATAACGTAAACAAAGTTTTTAGGGGGGCGTTCAAGTATTACGTAATGCAATTTGAGGGGAGGGGGATCTTGTAAAACGTTACGATTCGTTACAAGGGCAAGACGAAAAAAAAGACCCCCTGTCTTTCTTAGAACACGTTACGGAATTTGTTTATTAAAAAAAATGTTTATTTAGTAAATATAAATATATATAAATTTATTCAATTGCCTTTGCGGCAAAAGTATGCCAACGATAAAATCTATAACTTTTTGCGAATTTAGGGTAAAAATGGTCACTTAAGTGTTACGTAAAGTTTAGAGAGGGGGAGGAGGTTACATAAAAACGTTACGGGGCATTACAAGGGAAAGATGGGATGTGGGGG
>NJDD01005729.1:113205-138704 GCA_002245505.1 Calephelis nemesis
TCTTCAAAGATTGCGTTACGCAATACTTAAACGCTCCCTAAACTAATGTAATAAAAACCAATATCTTTCAGAATATCAAGTGGTAATATTAATTTGATTATTTAAAATCATTATTATTTATAAAACAATTAAGCACAGTAAAAAAAAACCTATTTCACTTCATCACGATGTCAACTACATGCATGAATCATCTTAAAATTAAAAATATTTTAGAAAAAAAAACTGTATAACTATAAAAAATCTATTTCGATTACGTCAGCTTTTTGACTAGAAAGACTTTCCATTCGTTCAAAACTTATGATGCCAAGATAGAGTGATAATCACACACACACCCACACAAACACAAGCGCGTCTGTAAACACGCATGCAAAGTGCAAACACAACACACACGAACACATTTAAACATTAAAAAAACATGCATGATTAAATATTACTCGAAAACTATAACTCGAATATTTATTCGTACCTCTAAATGATTTGACTCTCAAAATAAGAACTGTCGTAATCTATTCCTAACTGGACGAGTAATGGCGTTAAAAATATATAAAAATTACACCGACGAAAACATAAAGCCCTTGTTTTTTAAGTCGGTTACAATTATGACAAACAACACTCGCATTTTCATATCGACTATTGATTTAACACTAACCACTACTTTTTTTAGACAAGTGTTTAGTAAAACATGTGTTTAACGAGTGTTTTTTGTATATTTTTTTTATGTTTAGTAAAAAAACTTAAGTTCAACTAGTGTTTATTTTTTTTGTTTTCTTTCATGTTTAGTAAAACATGTGATCAACGAGTGTTTATTTTTTTGTAAGATGGATTAACAATTTCTAAAGAAACATCAAATCTGTGTAGGAGTTAATCAGTCATCACCTTATTGGCTTACAAAAGGATTACGCCTTCATAAGATATTCAGTTCGCATCTTAATAATGTTGCTTTGACTTACTTGAACGTCATAACATTTCGTGTTTGAATGAACAATCGTTATGAACAATAACAGTGAAAATGGGGATTAAGTACATGATTAGTGGAAGCATGGGCTGAATACTGACTGCCATTCATTAACATAGAAATGTATTTGGGCTTAAGACAATCGGCGCCTTAAGTGTTTGTTGTAACAGACGTGTAGCTGAAATCGGAAATAGTTATAAATAGATATGCCTGGACAAATTACACGAATTTATATAAACACCTGTGTGGTCTTGTGGTCCGGTCTGGGTGTCCCTGGGTTCGATTTTCGGGTGTGATAATAAAAAGAAAATGTGTTTTTTCCACTGTAATAAAAAAACAAGATTGCCCGGGTTTAGATAAATGCTCGGGTGGCAATATGTTTACATTGTGAGACAGTGTCTTTTGCTTATCGTGGATGCCCTGGTTATATTCCTGGCTTTCTCTTCAGGGCGTGAAGATACTTTTTTTACCAAAATTGATCGAATAATTACGCGCAACAAAATCTGCAACATCCGACTTATTTCATTGAGTTCATTACATCGTGATTTGATTATTATTTTTTAAAGATATAAAATGGTTCCGAAATGGAATGGAAAGTTTTATCCACATCCTATTTTTAGTTTTTGAGTTAAGGGTCCATGTATGCTAAAAAGGATAAAATACGTTAGCAATATAATGTTTTTTTCATACAAAATAATCTTGGATCTTGGTGACAAAAATACACAAGATTAACATTAATATGCTTTATTAGGCTATTGTTTCCAAAACACGATTCATTTCACTTTACTCGATAGAAAAAAATCAAAAAGTTACCCCTTTTTTGAAAGCAAAACCCAACTGTCTACTTCATTTATGAAAATATCGACACCAGATTTAACATAAACATAGATAAGTATTACACCTAAAATATAATCGTTTCAGTTTTAATATTTTGTTTCAAATTACTTTTATAGTGTCAAAAATAGTGATTTGTCGCTTAAGACGTTTACTTTAGAGCGCCATTGTTCATAGTAATCATGGAACGGGGGAGCGCGGTGATTGGCTCTTCTGGCTGACTGACTAATACATTTACTAAATGTGAACACTATTTCATAGTTATCCTGGAACGGGGGACTGCGTTGCGTGGCTCTTCAGGCTGACCAAGTTTAGGGCCTTAAACTTAATACATAAATTGTTAAAATGAGAAAGGGCATTCTCCGCTGGTTCGGACTTGTAGAAAGAATGGTTGATGAAAGATTGACAAAGCAGATATACAATGCGAATGTTTATGGATGTAGGTACTCGGGGAGACCAAGGTTGACATTGCACGATCAGATCGCTTAGGTCCGAATCCGAAGGTGGTTTCAAAAGTCTTCAAAACTGGCGTTTGTATGAAAAGGATTATGAATGTGGAGGAAGCCAGGAGGGTTTGCAAGGATCGTGAAGTTTGGCACTCAACACTCTGCGTACTATTTAGCGTGAAGATATGTATCTATGTACATAAATTGTTCACCTATCTTGATGACCTCAACAATGATACGTTACCCAAAAACCTCGGAATCATGACATATCTTTCTACAAAAGAACCTTCAAAATCGGTTGGATCCTACTTCTTGTTCTCACGTAACAAACATACAATAAAATAAAAAAACACAATAGAATTAAAAACCTCCTTCTTTTTTTGGAGTCCGTTGAATTTGATAAATCCAGAGCCAGTTACACAAACATCTACTTAGGCTGCCAAAATTTTATGACAACCCATATATTTTCTGTTGGTCAATGCCTTTTTCGAAGAATATAGGATATCAGCTTTCTTATCAAGAAGCTCGTATGAGGCCAACGTCACTTAGGTGGCCAAGACTAGGGAGAGTTAAAGTATTTCGTCAGTATGGTGTTCCTATATGGACGGTATATTATCCGATAAATATACGCTGGGGATTAACGAGCCTCAGGTTGACAACACATCTTTATTACCTTTCGTGTCTGCAAATGACGTGTTTCTTACCAGGAGAAAACTATTTGCTTCTTAATCTTGTAATACTTTAAAAAAAATATGATGTATAAGCTACCCGGTGATGAGATAATATACCCAGGTACCTAATATTGCTGTCAGAATAATTATTAAACTAGCCACTTATTTCTTTATGATATTGAGAGGAATCAAGCAATCGCAATTTCTGATGCTAAAAAAATAGACACCAAACTAGGTGGTAATGTCAAACTTCGAGCAACAGTAAGTTTGCCAACTACCCTATCCTCCATACTGGAACACATCAACGGCAAGCATTGACGTTATGGTGGCAGACATAGGTAAGGCGGTGGTACCAATCCGGACTACTCGCTGCCAAAATCTACCACGTTGTTAGATGTCACGGTATCAGTGACTGCCAATGCTCGCCTCCTACGAGCTGCCTGGCAGGAAGGCAGTTGGTCTGTTACGCAAAGAAGCCCGGACCAACACGGGTAATTAATATACCTACCGAAGATGTAGGCAGAGGCACAATTCGGGCGACCACGACTAGCCGAAGACACTAAGTCCCACAACGTGATATCAATCAAGCCTATCGCCAACCCGACATACATCCAGTCCCGTGCAACCTTATTTTTAGTAGAAAGTTGAAAATTTCTTGGTTTTGTTGTCCGACCTGATCCAACCAATATATTTTTTTTATGTGACCGATCTCACATAAAAAATATATTGGTGTTTGCCAAAAATACAAAAGTTTATGTCGGAAATCGAACCATAGCCTGTTAGATATGTAGCATTAGGCGCGTCCATTAACCTCTGGACCGATGAGACGGTATGTAGCTATACCTAGTGTTAAATAAACAATAATTACACGGTTCAATCAGGCGACGCGTGTTGCCAACATTAAGTTTTATAACTGCAGTGTGCTGACCTCAGGGACAAACAATTTACAAACATTTTTAATTAACTATTCATTTTTAACATGGTTGCTAGTTGCAAGTTTTCTGTAGCCTGATAAAATATAATGTGAAATCGAGGTAATAGCATTACGCCTAACCGGAAGGGCCAATTTTGAAAATTCTTTTTTTATTAAGTTACTTACTGTTACCTTTTTTTTTACTTACTGTCAGAAGAAGGTATAAGAAAATCAATGTTCATAGTTGAGACACGATATTTGCCGACAGAGCTAGTACGTGTATAAACATACCAAACATTTTTGTATGATACAGGAAGGCAAACAAGCAGACGTATTTCCTGATGGTAAGAAATTCACGTCGCCTGGAAACACATAAGGTGGTAATGGTGCATTGCCAACCTGCGTTGCGTGCGAAGTTGCGCACTTTTTTTGGAATGGGTAAAAACTTCTAAACTCGCGTCAGATTGTCAGAACGTAAGACGGCGCACTGCGCATGCGCAAATAAGACGGCGCGAGATCTAAAATAAAACGTAGATTCATAGCTGTTTTTGTATTGCTTAGATATTTCCGAAGAGTATACTAGGATGATACGCCGCAATATAGGTATTACATTGCATTCTCAGATATAGTAGATACGTATAATATCAACAGACATTGCTCTGTTTGTACCATCTTAAAAATAAGCTTTATGTGTAGACGAGAAATGTTCGTTGTACAGATAATATGACGACACTCCTAGCCGTCACGTCTTCTCACTTTAGCGAGTTTTTGTCTAGCCAAACGCAGGTGCGTTTGGCTACAAAAACTCATTTGATTCATTTGACATAAAAATGATATTTGTGCATAAATTATAGTACTTTCATACTGATACTTAAACCAATTCGTGCAAAATTATTCCCTAACCATTCCAAAATATCAAAAATGCATAACGTTAATATTCAAGTTTTCACTTCTGCCGGCACTCCCGGAGTGCAACCAATCTTTTTTTAAATAAAAAATCAGTGCTTTTTGGCACGATTATTTGGTATTGGCTCTACTAAAGTCAAATATAGCCTTAGTCACTCTAAAACAGTGTTAATTTCTACAAGTAAACCCGTTCCTTGTAATATTAGTTGAGTGAGTAATATTAGTGTAGTTGAGTTTAAAACAATGAAAATTATTAAATAAATATTTAAAACATTAAAACCTCATTATGATAGTAAATGTAGGGACGTGTCAAGTCGCCTACGACAATTTGCAAACATTACCCAATGCATCAGATAGTATGCAAGCGTGAAGAAACTTTTGTCCTCTCATAGATATGGGAGATAACATACTAGATAACCACGGAAAATAGATCACGAGGTAAACGACTGGTAACGTTAAAGTTAACTTATAACTCATGTTAATGAGATACGAAATTTCAATTAAGTTATTTGTAAACGATATTATATTAATAAATCCAATCTCTATGTTAAAATGATTACCTACTCGAATTGTATGTATAGCTTGCGATAGGCTTGAAAAAATTTGGTTTATTTTAATTAAGAATTATTTTAGGAAGACCAGGATAGGTTTAAAAGATAAGCAAATAAAAAAACTGTAATAAAACTAGGTAAAAAAACGTTTATTTTTTCCATAAAAGCAACGTTTTTTAAGGTCGCTCAATAAGACAGTTAGTATACAAATAAATAACGTTACAAAAATTCAGAACGAGTTATGCAAAATAACAGCATCTTTACGACTGTATCCTCGAAGAGGTAGAAAAGGTACAACCAGGGCACCCACGACTAGTCGAGGACACCAAATACCAAAAATTATTATAGTATAACAATGCACTCCGGGAGTGCCGGCAGAAGTAAATAATTGAATATTAAAGTTGTGCATTTTTGATATTTTGGAATGGTTAGGGAATAATTTGAACTAATTGCTTTAGTTATCAGTATTAAAGTACTTTCACTCATGTGTTAGAATACAACATTCATTTATTGCGCTATCGTACACAAACATGACAACACGAACATTCGCGCAAGCGCCCTGCGCCGTCTTACGAGTTGTCGTCTTACGAAATTTCAGGTCACGTGGCCTGACGCCAGTTTAGAAGTTTTTACTTCAAAAAATCAACATTTCGTCGTTGTGCTTTTGGCATCCCGCGCCGATAATAATGTAAATGCAACATGCTCTGTTTTATTCCCCGCTACCTAACCGACAAATTAGGTAGCTACCCATGACGATGGCGTGAATATGCTGTAGGTAGGTTAATACACGTATTATTCTGAGCTCCCGTTCTAAGTGTTATAAAGCAAATAGGTAGATTCTAAGAAAATTTGTTAGATATTGTAAGGTTTCTCAGAGGTTAGTTTAAAACAATCTAACTTTAAATGGTACACAAACATTTAATAAAATAATTGGAATGTGTCACATAACCTCTTTGTGTTTGCACAATTATTAAGATCAAATGGCCGACTACTGCGTTAGGCTCCGGACGACAAACATTCAGCTTTGTTTACTTTGGGATGTTATGAACCATTTGTAACAGGAAGATATAAAAAGTGTCTATGGACAAATATAGTGCTAGTTGAACTTCCTTGAATTATATCGGGTCTCGAGATCGTGTACAGCAATTTAATACATGTATTGTTAAATGGGAGACTTTAACGTTCCAAATTAAATAGATTATGATTATGTTTTCATAAGATGAGAGGATCGTCCCTGTGGTCTAGTCACTAGTGGATCGGTGTTAGACTTGACTTCACGAGTTTAATAATAGTAATGTAACCGCAATTAAACTGCAGAAACCAACTTCGATTATAAAAGGTACATCACCTAAGTAAAAAAAAGTATCTTCACATCAGTTAGACAGAGGAACAACCAGGACACCCACGACTAGCCAAAAACACTAAGTCCCACAATGTGATAAGTGGCAACCCTATCGCCAACCGGGCACATATCCAATCACGAGTAACAGATTTTTTTATTACTATAAAATTGAAAATACGTACTTTTTATTTTTTTGTTGCCTGACCCGGGGATTCGCATCCGGGACCTCATGCTGTCAAGTCCAACACCTGAACCACTAGACTACAGAGGCGATGATTATGATGATTATTAAAATTGGTTCAGACATGATAGAGCAAATTTTTATATCGATTTAAAACAACAGTGTTTGGGATTAGACATATCCCCGATAGATTTGTCAGCCTTCCCATTCGCATAATAGATACTAAGTACCATAATGTGGATAGGTGACAAGTCTATCTTGAAACGGGCAGATACCCGTTAAAAAATATTGTTCGGGACAGCATATGTGCCCGGTTGATGATAGGCTTGCCACCTTTCACATCGTTGGACTGAGTGTCTTCGGCTAGTATTGGGTGCCCTGGTTGTGTCTCTGCCTACCAATTCGGGGATATGGGCGTGAAGATATTTACTTTGATTTTAATAATAATTGTTTTTTACTAAAAATCACATACTTCAGAAGTTACACTTTAACTATCTGACGCTGGTATTTTAGTGATATTAAGATAAATACAAAATTTCGTATACTTAGATGATATAATATATCTTTTGATATCTAAAACGGTTTTTGCAGTTTTACTGTGCTTAGTTACATCATATTATTAGTTTATTGATAAAGACACTTTTGAGTATCCCGACCTAAGAAACGAACGCAGTAAATAAGCTTAAGAAGTATATTTGAAAAATTGTCTATATACATACATATATTTCTCCAAGTCCCTTGTAAGGTTGGCTAAGAGTTTTGAATGCCAAATGTCACAAACGTTGCAAACTTACTTGAGTTCCTGCACATTTATAACACTTTTCATACAAACACGCCTGTTTCGGATACTCGACTCCATCTTATTTATTTATTTATTTAAATCGAATTTAGTTTTAAAAGGAGTTGTATTTTATGTTGAATTATTTTCGACATGTTCATCTTGATGTTGGTTCAAGTTAAACCAAGAAATCCAAGAAACACGAACATTTATTTGCTTAGAAAACTCTTGTTGCGCGTCCTGGAAATTTATTTTGTGCACTTATGTGGGTAAAGTTCACGTAAGTGCCAACATAAATTGCTCTGAGCACCAAGTTGAATTATTTTCTGGCTTCGTTTCCAAGTTTACAAATAAAACTAGCCGTTGTTTGTGACTTCACCTACGGGATGGTTACTTTTTTTACCGACTCCGAAAGATGACTCGAGTCATTGAGTCGAGTGTATGTTTTTTTTTATTTTTTTTTGTACTTATGTTTGTTGCGCCATCGCTTGGGCACTAGTCAACTGATTTTAATGGTTCTTATTTTGAAAGATAGGCTATGATTCTTAGTTGACTTTTTATACTCTTTGACTAATAGTTCGCGTATAAATTTTAACTTATGTTGACAATCTCATCGTAGGATCATCATCATCATACGGATTGCACTCCGGGAGTGCCGGCAGAAGTGAAAACATTGTCATTTTTTTGGTAGAATACAATATTCACTTATTGCGCTATCGTACACAAACATGACAACACGAACATTCGCGCAAGCGCCCTGCGCCATCTAAACGAAACAACAGGCGCAGGCATACATTTTCGCCGCACCGAAGAAAGAGATACTTCCTCTCCTACGCCACGCTGGCTGTTTACTCTCCATCCATCTTACGAATTTCCGATCAGGTCACGTGTCCTGACGCGAGCTTTTACCCATTCTAAAAAAAGTGAGCAACGCTCGCGCTGCTAAAGAAGTTTTCACTTCAAACATATGCTTTATTAAAATTTAACTCCAAACCTACCAGTAGGATGTTAATAAAATTTATAATGGATCATTTTGCATTTGTCATCGTTAAACAAAACTGTCAAATCGCGATGTGGCACCTAATCAAATAGTTGGAGTTTTTTTTCTGTTTTACTGCGCTTAAGTATCCTTTTTTTTGTGATAAGACAGCGAACAAGCAGACGAGTCTCCTGATGATAAGAAATAGCTTTAGCCTGTAGATACCAAACACATTATAGACTGGGATGTCAAATCTATTGTGCAGGTCTACCGGCTATCCGGAACGTTAAAGTGTCATTGTAGTGGCAAAACTAGGGTCTCCGAGCAAATTCCTGTACAGTACTCTACTACCAATGGTCTTGTTGATCAATATAACCTATTCTACTCATAGGATACCGATATGTAACGAAAGATACATACACAACCATTATAAAAGCCATCACTGATAAAAAAAGCAGGAATAATGCAGGTTGTGGTCGTTTGGCTAGCGTACATGCCTAACTACACCGACCAACCGCGAGGCTCGGGTTCAGTTTCTAACGGGGGCAGGAATTTGTGCGATGAGCATTTAGGTGTCTGCGTTTCCGGGTCTGGGTATTTATTAAATCTATTCTGATATTTATTTGAGTATTTCTATGTATTAGTATCGTTGACTAACACCTATAACACAAGCATATAATTTGCTTACTTTGGGATTAGATTAAATTCGTGTAACTTGTCCATGGATATTTATTTATTTTTATTAAAAATGTGTGTTAAAATTTTTGCTAATCAAAAGTTTTGTTAGCTAGGTACTAGTTCGCTAACAAGAAGTCGTCAAATATGCCACTTAAATGAAAACTGGTGTGGAATTGTGCTTGTTGTGGAATTGTGCTTGTTCCAGAAATGTAAACCTGAATGAAAAATAATTTCAAACGGAATTAGATACTACCTATGTATGGGTATAATAATATAAAAGCAGTAAATCTACAAAAAAACGACTTTGAATTCAATCTCATACTTAAAAATTAAGTCTTTTTCGATTTCCTGGGGATTACATTATCAGACCCAGACTTAGTTTCAATTGAGCCACTTCAGCAGTACGGTCTTTCAAACAAAACAACGAATAATAATAAACACAAAACAGTATTTTTTTAATATACATTATCTAACATTTGGCACCCCGTCGGCAAAATAAACCCCGTCTTATTGCCGCATTTCCTACTGTAGTTTTTGTTTCGCTGGCGGAGCTGTGCTTAAAGGTCTCGCAAAGTGCTTGCACCAATATATTTTTTATTGATCTCGAATAAAATCAATGAAATGAATACTTTATATGACTCACTAATTATTTCAAAATATAAAATTTTCACTTTTGCCATCACTCACGAAGTGTAACCCGTTTTTTTATATTTGTCAAACGAAAGCTTTCAGATTGGAAAAAAATATTTCACAATTCCTGTGAAGAAAGCTTGTTTAAAGGGTATGTATGAATATATTAAGTACTTAAATTATATGACCTTGTTAAAGAATTCTGGGTAATTTAAAAAAGTAATAAAATTAACGACATGGATGGTTGTCGGTAACAAGAATTGTTAAATGAGGAAGTATTTACCTATATAATTATAATTTATGTGATCAAGACAAACACTTATGTAAATTACTAGATATACTACTCTTTAAATTTAATCACCTCTTAAAAATGGGTAATTAACGCACCAATTTACCTAATTACGTCTTTAATTTGAACTAGTTTTGAGTAAGGATAGAAAGCACATGCCTCACTTGGTGGTAAGAGCACGCCTTTGCTCGTACATGGTGCAGTCCAACTCTTACATAAATTACGTATATTATGTTGTAATATCTTTATCTATATACATATATAAAAGAAAGTGGTGTTAGTTACACTATTTATAACTCAAGAACGGCTCAACTGATTAGGATGAAAATTGGTGGGGAGGTAGCTTAGAACCAGGAGAAGGATATAGGATACATGTTATCCTGTTCGAATATGAGGAAACTGGGAAAAACAACATTTTTAATTTTCCCCATACAAACTGAACGGGCGGAACAAAGTTCGCGGGAATAGCTAGTATTTTATAAAAATCAATGCCACTTTTCGTTGTAATTTTATAAACCAAAAACGGGCTCACCTATCCAAATCAAATGTTTAGCCTTTTTTCTGACTATTTAGTAGATGTTTTATGTGAAGTTTCCATAAAATCGTTAAAGCGGTGCTTCATTTTTTACATTTTTTGTAACAAATGAATTCAATAAATCTTAGCCGAAGTTTTGAAGTGAAACTTCTTTATCGGGGTTGGAAAAAAAAATAGTGTAACGTTTTTTCGTTACGCGTCACATTTTTCCGTTTGGGCGGATTTCTCAAATGTTGTCCGTTTGGAAAATGCGTGTCCTATGACTTCTAACTTGATTATCAGTGACGCATTGCTTCAAGACACGTATTTTTTAAATTAAATTGAAATATTATACAATAAACTAATAGAAAATACATTTATAATGCCTGCAAAGCCAAAATTAGATTAATAAATGATTTAATGAAAAATAAAAACATGCTGATTTCCACATGTCCCCACTAAAAAACTCAGAATCAAAATGAAATTTTATAAAATTGTCCTAGTCTTTGATATTAATACTATTGTTATTTAAAAAGATCAGAAGACCCATAATATTATAATCTACTTAATTAAAGGTGATAAGTGTTCAAATTTAAATAATAACACAATATTTGCCTTCTCTAAAATTCGTTCGCGCGGAAATTCCGCAATACGTCACTACGTGTTGATTCATGTTCCGAATGAAAAACTACTAAAACTAGAATTTATTTTAACAACTGGCAACATTCTAAGACCATAGACAACCGTTATATTTTCTTTAATAACAGCGATCTAGTTAGAAAATAAAGTGAAGCGGTCGTTCCGTCACGTGGCACAAATTGTGATTCAATTACGAACGGCTGTTTTTGAAGGTAAATATTCCAATTTTAAGTTGTTTTTACGAGTAATATGTTAGATGTTTTATTTAGTAATGATGTAATATAAGCAGAATATTAAGATTTGCAATAATTTTGTAGTAATTTTCATTTGATTCACGACCGGCAGACATACGTCACATCCATTACGTAACGTATTGTATAAGGGATCACAAAACGTGATGTAATGGAATTCATAGGCTGTTGGTACAATGTAAGTTTAAAATATATACCTAGGTAGGTACTGATCTATTTGTTAGTCAGTTGCTCTAAGTTTAATCGTATTCGTGGTTAATACTTTAACTGTCACTCGAAACAGCCGGCGGCGTCATAAAACCAGCGCTAAAGTGACTTCTAAGTTATTTTAGCTTTTACTGAGTGACGACCTTTTTAACCGACTTCAAAAAAAGGAGGTTCTCAGTTTGACCTGTATGTATGTATATTTGTGCGCGATTATCTCGCGTTTGGCTGAACCGATTTTAATACGGTTTTCAGGATTGAATTTTTCAGATTTAGGAGAAGGTTTTAGGTATATTAACCGACTTAAAAAATGGAGGTTCGCAATTCAACACGTGTTGTTTACATTATTACAGACATGAAAAATGGCGTTGACTGCTGCTGAGCGAACTAAAAGATACAGAGAAAAAATGAAAGAAAACCCGGAAAAGTATGAACAACATAAAAAGAAAGAGTTAAAAAGATTAAAAAAGGCCCAAAAGAAGATTAACGAGCTTACCGAAGAAGAGAAAAATGAGAAGAGAAAAAAATGGAGGGAACAAAAAAAACGGCAAAAAGAAAAAAAGAAAGCAATTCAACAGAACCCAGCGCCCCAAACTAATCACAAAGATTCCAATTCAAATACAGTTTCTAAATCATTTTCAGTCAAGTACCGTAAATTAAGCAGAAACTTAAAGGCGTCTAAAATACAAGACTACAAAACTGCATTAAATAATGTGAGAAAAAAACTCTATCGAGAAAAAATGAAGCATGAACAAGAGATTAATAAATTGAAGGATGAAAACAATAGACTTCGAGCACGTCAAGAATTATTAGAACTATCATTGCGTGAAACATATTCTGACTGCAAAAAAACCATCAATAAACAAGTAATTAAAACAATAGCTCTTAAATATACAAAAAAAATGAAGAACAATTCCAGTGGCAAAATTTTAGGATTAAAAGGCAATATAAGAACCACAACCAAGAGCAAACTGGTGCTTACGAACAAGAAAATAGAGCTCGAAATGGAAACATTTTACAATAGAGATGATATAAGTAGAAGTACGGCTGGAAAGAAAGAAACGAGAACTGTAAATAAAAAAAAAATGCAAATCAGGTATCTGGTAGACACTTTAAGAAATCTCTATCATATTTATAGAGATGAGGGTGGCAAATATAGTTACACCACCTTCTTCAGATACAAACCTTTCTACATTTTGTCGCCAGGTTTAGCTAGCAGAGACACATGCATGTGCATTAAACACAGCAACATGGAGTTTATATTTATGGCTCTAAAACTAAAAGGAGTTTTTACCCACACAAACACTAGTGAGTTATTGAAAAATTTTGCATGCGACACGAAGTCAGTCCGCTGCATGTACAACCAATGCAACGAGTGCAAAACTTCTATTCAATACACCGAAAACGAGCTGCAAGATCAAATTATTTGGTACCAATGGGTAAGGGTGGATCACAAATATGAAAAATCAGACCGAAAACATGTTACCAAAAAAACCATAAAACAACAAAATAAGGGAACTGTAGGCGATCTCATTCTGGAATTTGAAAAACAGTTAAAGAACTTTAAAACACATGTGTTTAATTGGGGTGAACAATATCGCCAGTATAGATCATGTGTAACGAATCTAAGCAAAGAAGAAATGATAATACTGTGTGATTTCTCAGAAAATTTTGAATGTAAATACAGCAAAGAGATTCAATCGATGCACTATGGTGCGTCCAAAAATGTCATCACTTTGCACACAGGAGTAATTTTTGGAAAGGATTACAGTAGTTCATTTGTGACTGTATCTGATGATAACTGCCATGAGCCCAATGCCATCTGAGCACATCTTATACCAGTTATCAAGCAGACAAAACAAATGAATCCTGATATGAAAATTATACATTTCTTTTCAGATGGACCAAGTAGCCAATACAGACAAAAGAAAAATTTCTATCTCCTGAACTATTTTACACAAAAATTAAAATTATCCCATACTACTTGGTCATTTTCGGAGGCAGGGCACGGTAAAAGTTTAGCTGATGGCGTCGGAGGATCTGTTAAAAGACAACTGGATAAAAGAATTCTATATGGCGAGGACATTACCAATGCCTCTGATGCTCACAAAGTATTGCTAAGTACAATGAAGTCTGTTAAGGCTTTTTATGTTTCTTCCAATGATGTAAAAAATATGAAAACACTCATCCCCGAAGGGATACAAGCTGTACCCGGTACGATGCAACTCCATCAAATCATATATATAAAAAGAAACCAGATTGAGCACCGGAAATTGAGTTGCTTCTGCAATGAAATGCGTGGTTTGTGTCGATGTCATGATCCTCAAACACATATATTGGTAGCTAATTACGAAATGGAGGAGCCTTCTCGTGGTGAAGAACTTGTAACACCATCAAGTGTGTGTGCGAGTGACATGGTAGTGCTCCCATATCTAGAGGCATCAGAATCATTGGTCCCAACTGCTCCAAACAAATCAAGTCAACAGTCCAAACAAGTTCTGTTACTAGTAATGTTCTTGGAAGATCACAGACTTCTTTATCGCGCGAATCATCAGATTCATTGGACCCGAATCTTACGACGCAATTATTTGATAATGAATCTATGATAGCAGAGATTAATAACTCGCTTAGAGCTTCCGCCACTCCTGAGACACAATTTGAAAATATATTGGGGTTTCCTTTACATTCAGACGAAATAACGGCGTCTTCGTTTGAAAAACA
The DNA here is from genome assembly GCA_002245505.1 of Calephelis nemesis. Classification (NCBI taxonomy): domain Eukaryota; kingdom Metazoa; phylum Arthropoda; class Insecta; order Lepidoptera; family Riodinidae; genus Calephelis; species Calephelis nemesis. The sequence goes on from NJDD01005729.1 coordinate 127,688, forward strand.
AGTTACAACTGAATACCTTGAACCTATCAAAGAGAATATTGTGGATAGTCAAAATATTCCAAGAAACCTCTTACCAGAACCAGATTCTGTAATTTTCAAAACAAACCTGCCGGCAAAACGAGTTAAAATTTTAAAACCTGGAGATGTCTACCAACCTCCTGAGGTCACTGTGCCTGTTAAACGAGTAAACATTTTGAAACCTTCAGTTGCTTACCAATCACTCGCAGTCTCTCCGGCGGCTAAACGAGCTAAGACTCTTCAACCCCTTATAAAACACGAAGATCAAGTGCCCCTGGAAAAGAATGCTTATGGAAGACCATCTACGTCAAAGACATTTTTATGTCATCTTTGCAAGACTCGCCAACCATTTATGTATTCTTCAAAGAATGGTTAAATGTATGGTTTGCAAGAATTGGCTGTGCGTTTCGTGTAGTGGAAGTACTTTTTTTGACTACATTTGCCCTATTTGTTTAGAAGATTAAGTAATCCTAACTGATGACTGATTATTATTTTTTGTTGCCTAGAAGTAAAAGTTTAAGTTTTTTTTAAAGTTATATAGATTTTTTAAGTAGTGATTATAAAGACTGAACTATTTTTAATTATTAGTACTACCTCAAGATGTTATATTATAATGTTTTAGAAGTGTTTTGTTTTCATATTGTAAACTAAGCTTTATAATTCATATACGTCGCGTTTCATTCCATTAACGTGACGTGTCCTATTTTGGACGTGCTATTTAAACTGACTAATTCCATATAATTCTAGGTAAGAATGCAACCCTAGGTTACTTGAAAAGGGGTATTTAGGCACCTGTTTAATTTTCTTATACAAATATATCAATACGTGTTGTATGAAACGCATAAAAGACATTGCAGTAAAGTACAAAGTACCAAAACGTGACGTAATGTTGTTAATTGGTCCAAATTACATTTTATAAGTAGTTTAGGTTTATTTGATACCTCTGTCATAAGACTGATACTAATAAACATTCGAATAATAAATGTTGTTATCAATACCACATGCTAGTTTTATTTTATAGAAAAGTTTGTTTGGTGACGTAATGGAACTCCTCATGGACCGAGTACACATTGAGCTTCCATTTATGTGCAAACGAATTAATATTCAAAGTAAAAAGTAGTATTTTCCAATGGTCTCATTATTAATTAATCAAATAAAACACGGTTAAAATAAAAATAAATACTTTAAAAAAAGTGGAATTCCATTACATAACGGACAACATTTGAGAAATCCGCCCCGTTACGCGCCATCTTTGTTCTTATCCCTACCACGCGTGATTCGAAGTATACTTTCTCCAGCGGAGTAGGGATTGGCAATAAACTTTATTTAACCAATTTCTGTAAAGTTGCATATAGTAAATTATTTTTTGAAAAATAACGTCATAAAGAAGTTTCACTTCTTCACTTCTTACGAGTGTACGCTAGTACACGCACACTTTTATTTTTCAGATGTGATTGTGAAACTTTTTCAGTTGTTTTTTTTATGTGTTATGTCATTCATGCGGTCATATTATACGTAGCGAAACATATACCGGACCACTAGTAGTTAACAAAAACTTGTATTTTTCCCGACGCTAACCCAATTTCACCAAGTGGCAACGATTAAAATTCACATTTTTGACTTACCTAATAAGTCGAGGTTGCTGAAATTGAACAATGTTGTAATAAATTCATAATATAGTTAACAAAACTTGTTCATATCACAATACCAACGAAAATTCACCAAGTGGCAATCATTATAATACACGTCCTAAAAGTGGAGGTTGATAAAATGTGTATGGGAAAATCTTGTAATCATTTTAATAATTGTCATCATTTTTTTGTAATTATTATCCAACTTTTAGAAAAAAATTATAGCGACATGATCGACGGTTTTATTACAGTTTGCCTGAGATGTAAAATATTCGAGAAAGTAAAATATTAATTATTGCCTAAAATTTCGTCATATTTTTGTTATTATTGATTACTGTAAGAGACATACATTCAATTTAATTTCCGATTATTTACTACTTACTCGTCATAGAATAGAACCCACGGGAACCTTTACCTATTCATGTCACCATTATGTAAGAGCTTTCCATTTTTGTGTTCCTTTTCAGATCGTAGGCACACTTGCACACCATTAATATCTACGACTTTTACTGGCGACGGGTTTTCTTTTGCTATCAGGAGAACGTGATATGTTAGTTTTATCATAAAATTTCTTTTTTATCATAAAATTTCTGTTTTATCACAAAATTTCTTTACTCGAATGAGGATAGTACGTCAATTTTATTATTTTATAAAAATATGAATCATGACAATCTCATAACATATGAACTTTTGGAAGATGCTGTACATTTAAATTTTACAGTTGCTTAACTACTGAATGAAATCTTAATCTACCTAAATGGAGTAATAAATAATACCTGATTTAGTTTTTTGTACATTATTTAAAGTAAAAAATAAAACAAGTAGTGAGTGAGTGATTAGCTAGTCAATTAAAAGTTTATTGCCAACATCGTGTACTATTTAAATATTTAAATTTGAAAATTAAACTTATTCATATGATTGTAAAAACAGTTTTTATACATCGTAAAAGTGAAATGAATGATATCGGTTTAAAATGGTATTTTTTTTATTTAGGCTACTTGGTACACAGATATCATTTTTGACAAAAAAAGATGTTTGTTTTTATTTATATTAAGCTAGGTGTAGTAGTATTATTTAACTTATGCGCTTTGGCTACATTCGTCAAGCTTCGGAAATCCGAATATATAGAGAAATATATAGAGTTGTTATTACATAATTAATCATCTAGATTAAATGTATTAATCCAGATGATTAATCCAAATAATAGACTAGGTCAGCCATTTTAAAAATAAAATTATAAAATGAGTAAAGAGTGTAAAGCCGATGCGCATAATTCAAATAGTAGTACTGTATAAACTATACAGAGGTGAAGTTAATGCTTAATTGCATGAAAATTTATTTGCTTACATCTCTCATGCACAAAAAAAACTTGACCTTGACGCTTCTATCCACAAAGAGGTAGGTAGAAAATGTAAACATTGAAAGTTTCCCAATTAATTCTTCTTTTTTTTAGCTAAATTTAATTTAAACTACTATGTAATACTCAAATGAAAAATATCGAACAAACCTACACCTACATCATGTAACGTAGCTAAGTACAACAAGCAAAATGATCCACTAAGAAATCGGGTTACCCATTCAAAAGTTACGATGAAACAAACAGATACGCATACAGATACAGACACGGCAAACTTATAACACCTTCATTTTCTGTCGGGGTTTAAAAATTGGTCACGCGTAACACACAGTAAACTGTAGTCTCCTCCTGACCATCTTCCTTGAAATTAGACTGAATATCAAGATATAATAATAATATAATAAAAACCTGACAAAATCTAGCTTTAAATTATGTAACCTAAATTTTTAGACTACAAGCCAGAGACGCACTGGTAGCATAGGCTAAGTACATCATCGCTGATACTGGTTGTTGAATAATGTGCAACCATTTGCGGGTAGATATCACCCCTGTGTTGGTCCGGGCTCCTTTGCATATTAGACCATCTGCCTTTCTATGCCAGGCGGCTCGTAAAAGGTGAGCATAGGCTTACTGTCACTAACACCGTAACATCTAACTGGGTCGTAGAGTCTCGCAGCGACTCGCGCGGATTGGTACCACCGCCTCGCCTAATCCTGCCGTTAAAAAGTCGTTGAGGTGTTCCGGTTCGGAAGGTAAGGTAAACTTACTTTTATTCGAGGCCTTACATCTCAGCCTAAGGTAGGCAAAGCACTATTTCCACCTTTGGTGTCTCTAGGCCTGAATTTGTTACGACCAGGAAATCCGTTTGCTTGATTGCCTCCCAATATTATAAAAAAAATGGCACATTCCGGTACGGAGCTTAGGTAGGTAGGCCACATTAAACCCAACATCCCGGCCACGTTATATCTGTAATGGCTGTAGGTAAAAATGGTCTTTTATTATCAAATGCCGCCCCCTTGTTCTCTATCTTATATTGTAGTGTCTTCAGTTCCTATTTCCCAAAGAGGTTTGCGGACTACCAGTGCATCCAGGATAAACGAAAGGTGCTAAAATTTTACAATGTGGCCTATATGGCTGCCAAGTCTATCGCTAATGGGTAAAGGCTGCCCTATAAAGGCGCGTTCACATAGTACTACAACTTTTCGAATTGCTAAAAAACCGTCAATTCCAGCTAAGTTTGTTGAGCGTGGACAACAAATTTGTTCACATATAATCCAAATAAGAACGTTTAAAAATTGAAAAAGAAAAGTTTTTTTAAGAACACTGTAGAATTTCCGTCAATTAAAAAAGCTATATCTAACTATTACATTATGGTACAAATCTTTACCTATAACTTCTTTTACGTACTTATATGAGATACTCATACCTTTATATAACCATGATTTAGACAATGGTGGTAAATTTGTTGCGCACTCATTAAACTAATTTTAAGTTATAGCTATTTACTTTATACGAAGTATCTTCACGCCCATCCCCGAAGGGGTAGGCAGAGGCACAACCTGGGCACCTACGACTAGCCGAAGATACTAAGTCCCACAAAGTGATAGGTGGCAAGCCTATCGCCAACCGTGCACACTTCCAATCCCGAGCAACATTTTTTTTAACTAAAAAATTGGAAAAACCCAATTTTCTTTTTGTTGCCCGACACCCGGGATTCGAACCCGGGACCTCATGCAGTCAACTCCAACAACTGACCACAGAGGCGACTACTTTATGCGAAAGTAACAGAAAGAGACCAAACACTTTTAGTGCTGTCAAATTAGACAGTGCACGTCATTTTTACAGACGTTTAATCCACCATTTGGAAAACTTTAATTAAAAACATCACAATTTGACATATCAAGACTAATTTGACATGTCTAAAACATACCATCGCTTTTGTTACTGTTTCATTTGAACATGCATCTAAAATGAGTTAACTTTGTGAACAGAAGAACTACCACCATTGTGGTCTAGAATTTTCTTTGTCTATCCCAGTCTACACGGAATTCCAGCTACGACCTTGCCAACCAGACACTTATCTTGGGCAACATTGTTTTTACAAGAAAATTTAAAAACATACTTTGACGTGTGTGTTACCCAAGAATCGAACTGGTTACCTACCTTATCTAGTGAATGATAATCAATCGTAGTGTAGACGTATCTTATAAAAAGTACGGATGTAAAACAGTCAGGTTGATTTCCCGAAGGTGGCGCCACCGCTCCGTGTCCTGAATACACGAACTAAACCCATTGAGTTACGATTAGAATTCAATTCATATATATAGATAACTGCAATAATTGCATTCGAATCATTTGTAAACCGATAGAGTATTTGTGTAGGCATGCCAGTATTTTATGACATTAAGTGAAGTGAAAGTCAGTAATGCGAAAGCACAATGAGAAAACATGGCGAAAACAGTATATTTTTTTAATTCAATTTGTCCCTTTCTGGGGCCGGCTAAGAGCTTTAGGCCATGCTGCCACGTCTTTCGTAAATAAGTTCCATTATTAAAGTCAGTAGTCGTTATAGAATGTTATGTAATTGTCTTCAGTAAAGCGATGACTTCTTTACTCGAGCTTATTAAGAGAGATTTGGCGGCATCGAGGAAATACACGATACACTATTTTTCGATAACTATTTCTCTAATACACATTAACTGAACAAAGTTAAACTAACTGCCACCAAAATTGACTAATTTTACTTATAATATACACAAAATTCAATTATTACGAAAAATTCCGAAAACCGTGTATATTCTAAAACAGCTGTCAGATGCACACGCATAGTCTCAGTATTGACTTTTTTAATTTTGGCGTGAGCGTCAGCATCTGCCATAAGCTAAGTTAATATCAAGTTAGGTACCTGATTTGACAAAATTGGGTTTAAATGATTACAAACTAGCTGTTCCGGCGAACTTCGTTGCACCCGTTCAGTTGGTATGGGAAAAAATTAAAATGTTGTTTTTCCCATCTTCCCTGTAACTTTCCCGGTTTTTTCTTTTCGTAAGAACCTTCTCCTGATCTTAAGTAATACATAAATAAAATGTTAGCTAAATCGGTCCAGCCTGCCGATAGTTATGCGCTTACCAACACATTTAGCGATTCATTTTTATATATAACATTAGTAACAAGTCGTCATAGAAAGACATTTTTCAGTGTCTTTCGAGGTTATATTATCTTTCGAACCCAATGATATCGATTATCATCATAACAGCAAACAGTTAACTATTATAATACATTTAAAGTTCAAAGATAGGAAACTGTGTAAGGACTAGTTTTCGTTGTACTGACCCATGATAGGTTGCGTAATAACAAAACATAAAAAACACAACATAACAGATTCAATACCGATTTAACAATAGGTATAACAATAGGAATAATTGAAATCTATAGCAAATTTTTATTAAATTACACATGCTTATTTTAAAATTTTAGAAGTTTCTATCTTTTAAACTACTGGTTTTGAAAAAAAATGTAGCTTTAAGCACCTCAAGATTATTATTATAAATTTACCTATCGATAAACACATCCGTATAAATATTTGATGAAAAAAATTCGTATCTTGAGATTTCAGATCTTCATTCATAAAATCATTTCAGATGATTTGCTAAGTGGTTATAAACTGTGAGTTTTGCAGCGACTCGCCCGTATTGGTTCCACCGCCTTAACTATTCGGACCGCCATAATTTCACATGCTTGCCATTGACGTGTTCCGGTTCGGAGGGTGAGGTAGCCGGTAAACTTACTTTTGCTCGAAGCCTAACATCCCGGCCTCAGGTTGGCAACGCACCACTACCACATTTGATGTCTCTAGGCAGCGTGGATTTCTTACCATCAAGAAATCCGTCTGCTTTTTTGCCTTCCATTATCATAAAAAAAAAGTTCCGTATATGATAAACGCCTTCCTTATTTTTATTATTGTAAAAAAGTAGTTAAGCGGTTCACAGTATCCATATTTATTTTTATTATTGTAAAGAAGTAGTTAAGCGGTTCACAGTATCCATATTTCTTTTAAGTTTTAAACAATAGTCCTAATAGTTCGGAAATCATGAAATTAAAATAATATATTTACCCCCGCCAAAACCTGTTCGTAACATAATTTTAAATAAAAACAATTTCAATAACTTGGCTTAGCTTTAAAAAAAAATAACAATATACAAATTATGTCCATTTAGGAACTATGATGCCATAGACAAAAACGTCAAACTTATAGCACCACTATTCCATCGGCTGTTCAAAATGAATGCCACTCTACTATAGAAATCTAAGAAGAAATGAAAACATAAACTTGATGAGAACCTGCCACACTTACCCAGTGTAATAGTTTAATAATTTAACGGTGGATCTAGACGCGCACTAGTTTGAGTCTGGCTTGGTATAAAGTGTAATCAAGGCTCTACAATTATGTCGGCACAGACACCTAGATCTGTGTGCTCTACATATCCCAAGTATGAATTACCTCTTATAAACTGATAAACTAACTTAGTTTATTCTAAAATGTAGAGAGAATGTATAATTTAATGCTGGAAATCTCACTACTTGTTTTTCCGTGTTGGTCCGGATCTGTTGAGCAGAAAATATTTCTGCTGCTCTGCCAGGCAGCGCATAAGAGGCGAGCAAGGGTAAAATATCGGTAATTACCAACAATACTATTGATGTTACAATGCTGTGCAGCAACTTTCCTGGGTAGGGTTCCATCGTCTTTCCTATTTCTGCCGCCAGAACAACTATGTTTTGGTCCGGAAGATAGGGTAGGGTAAACTTGTGCCATAGGCTTAACATCCCGGAAAAGAACAGGCCACAGTTTTTATCTTCCATCAGGAGAGTTGTGTTCTTGTTCTCTGACCTCTCAGTTAAAAAGCAACACACAAATTGAAACACGAGATTGATTATTATAATATTCCCCATCTTAATCCAGATCTTATGTATAGAATAAACCATCTGCCTTCTTGTCAGATAGATAGTAAAAGATATGCAAAGTTCAAATGGGTCTCTACGAACAAAACCACTGGTAGACTACCGGGCAACTTGTCTGGGTATCCACCACCTTACGTGCTACCATAGTGAAAGTGTCATGTTCTGGTTAGGTAGTCTTTTGCAGTAGGCACAATTGATACTAATGATAATCATTGGTATATTATATTATAGTACTAGCTGCGCCCCGCGGTTTCACCCGCGTAAGTCCCAATCCCGCGGGAATTTCGGGATAAAAAGTAGCCTATATGTTATTCTGGGTCTTCAGCTACCTACATACCAAATTTCATCGTAATCGGCTTTGTAGTTTTTGCGTGAAAGAGTAACAAACATCCACACATCCATACATACAAACTTTCGCATTTATAATATTATTAATAGGATATTATATGTGTATGTATTATGTATTAGTAATGATAATCATTAGGGTGTAATCACCTTGGCCACAGGACACGGACGCAATTACAACATCTGAGCCTTTACCATGAGTTGGTATAGATTACATTTGGTAAGTTGCGTGTCGAAATCTATGACACTTTTTGTTTAAAAATATCTTAGTTACCAATAGAGGCGCTGTTCAAGTTTCCATACAAATAATTTACAGAGATGGTAGCGAGTATTGTAAACTTGACAAGCCGTAAACTCACGGTAAGGGCGCAGAACCTTTACCATGAGTTAGTATTATACATTACGTTTGGTATGTTTAGCATCAATGTTTCTTGTCTATTATTTCTATTTTAAATTGAGACAAATGGATTAGTTTATTCTAGAAAAAAAAAGTAATTTTAACCATGTTATTTTTTTTTATTTAGATAGTTTTTACAAGAGCCCTATGTATGGTTATACATTTTTGAGTTCATGTGCCTTATCTTCACTAAATAACCCGCTGTTACCCACGGCTTCGCCCGCGTAGTCTACTAATTTGATATTTAGCTCTCCAACACTGCTCGTTAAAACTTTAAGATAAAATGTAGCCTATATCGCTATCCAAAGTTTCATCTATTTTTTGTAATTATTAAAATCAATTCAGCAATTTTGCCGTCAAAACTGAACATACACTTTCTTTTTACTAATTTCACCTCAGATAAATAGTTTCACAGGATTTGCCGAAGTGCAGAAAAAAAAAATTACCTTCTTTACTTTTAGTGTTCGAAGTTATATAAATCTGCTAACCTGTCCTAATAAATAAACAATGAATATAAAATAAAAAATTAAAAAAGCATCTTCACGCCCATATCCCCGAAGCGATGGGCAGAGGCACAATGACTAGCCGAAGACACTAAGTTCCACAAAGTGACAGGTAGCAAGCCTATCGCCAACCGGGCACATATCCAATCCCCAGCAACATTTTTTCTTATTAGAAAATTGGAAAACCCCAATTTTCTTTTTGTTCTCCGACCCGAGATTCGAACCTGGGACCTCATACAGTCAAGTCCAACAACTGAACCGCTAGACCATAGAGGCGACTATAAAAATATAAACATAAAATAACTGTCAAAGTTAAAAGGCCTACTTTACCACTTCAACTCCAAGAATGTAGTCTAATGATACGAGATGTGACAAGTTTCGTGACTATACACCTAGTTTTAAATTAAACCAAGGTCGCAGTTTTCTAACTAATAGTAAGATCTATATATAAAAGAAAGTCGTGTTAGTTACACTATTTATAACTCAAGAACGGCTAAACCGATTAGACTGAAAATTGGTAGGGAGATAACTTAAAACCGGGAGAAGGACATAGGATACTTTTTATCCTGTTCAATTGTGAGGAAACTGGGAAAAACAACATTTTATTTTTTCCCATACAAACTGAACGGGCGGAACGAAGTTCGCGGGAGCAGCTAGTTAATAATAATTAAGACTAGACTGTACGAAAAACCTGTGTTTTTCAATTTGCCTTAAACTTGTTTCACACGTACCAAAACGTTAATGGATGTTTTCATACGTACCATAACCATATCACATCGGAGTTACATAAAATCAAAATTAAAAATATTTAACGAACCACCGCCAAAACTTATATGTAGAGTATTTAAAAACCATCTCAATCATGTCAGCTTTGAAACAAAATAATAAATAAATCTACCTTAAAAATATCATATAACTAACAAATAATTATTCAAATAAACCACCTCGAAGCATTCCTGGTGCAAAAGTACCCATGACACTAGCGGCATTACCACGTTGGATGGCCAGCACGAGTCTTTGCACCAAGAATGAGCCGGAGCGGGTGTCATGCCCGTTACTCGTATCTCGGAGCCTGTGCCCTAATTCGTAAATGAAGCACTTAGCTTCGTGGCACATTGTTCCCATTGTCTCTACTGCAATAGGAATAAACAAATAGGTATTTTTCAGAGCTGCATATTTTTGTTTTTTTTTATATGCTGCATCCTCAGCAGCCGCTGCGGGTGATGATGTTGTACGATTGACATGACTCGCAGCAAAGGTACTAACGCAAGTTGCATCCCTTAAAACGCACTTACCCTTTTTCCAGGGAACCAAAGTCATACCATCGGGTCTGTTTCCATCAGATCGGCTGAGACCAGGTGGTTCAAGGAAACAAGGGACATTGGCAGAAACGAGTGCCCTACGAATTATGTCGTTAAGAGCATGATGTCTAATCTAGGAAACCTACCAGAGCGAGTGCAGCTCAATGCGTGGTGACCGTTGGACTCAACCGTAGATCCGCAAATATATCTGTGTGGTTAGCATACGTTGCAACCTAAACGAAGAGCCACCGCTACACGCAGAACATTGTTATCTAAAAGTGTACCTACATGAGAAGATGGGAGTGCATGTAACCACGCTCCTGATTCAGGCCGAGTGACTGCTTTGAGTTTTGCTAAATTCGAGCCTGCTGCCTCTTATGTAATCCGATCAACAACTCTCTTTGCACCAATGTCATCCCAAGCTCCTTGGGAATATTGAGCTACAGGGGTTCCAAAGCCTGAATTAAATGACAACCAAGTATAAGCGCGCGCGCACGCACACACAC
>NJDD01005729.1:138759-156495 GCA_002245505.1 Calephelis nemesis
GGAAATATTGGAACACAATAATGGTGAGCACTACCGTATATATATAAAAATATGTATATATATAAAATGAAGCAAGGGAAATGGAGATCCCTTGGTCATCGCTTTACACATTAACGGATAAACCAATATTGTTAATTCTATTTTGTTGCTCTTTAAAAAGCATCTTCTTGACGCCTATATCCCCAAAGAGGTAGGCAGAGGCACAACCACCTACAATGTCATAGGAGGCAAGCCTATCGCCAACAAAGCACATATCCAATCCCGAGCAACGTTTTTTTTGTTAGAATATTGGGGAACCCCAATATTCTTTTTCTTGCCCGACACCATTAGAATAGCAATGTAGACATAATATATTTTTTATAACTTACACATACACGCAATATATAAACCTTTTATTTTAACTAAATTAAGACAACAAAAACAGAATTGTGGAAATTACTTCATTCGTTCACGAGTGATGGGATGACCAGGAGAAATAGGGATTTATTATAAAAAAAAAGATAAAGAAACAGTAACGTTGTACTTAACTAAATAATTCAACTGCTTTCTGATTTAAATACATTTATATTATTCATGTTTAACAAAAAGCTTCTCCGAAAAACAATGAATGAATGAATGAATATACAATATAAACAAACATTAAAGACTCCAGTACATTTTATATGCTTCATAATAATTTCGCTGTAAGCTATTTCAATTTATAATAATTACAAGAATAATTATCGTTATATATTACACAAAGTAATTTTAATGGACTGTATAATAAATGTATTTAGAGATTACCTGTCACATTGTGGGACTTAGTGTCTTCGGCTAGTCGTGGGTCGTGGGTGCCCTGGTTTGTCCTCTGCTTACTTCTTCGGGGATATGGGCGTAAAGATTCTTTTTTTTCTCCGTGTTAGTCCGGGCCCGTTGTGTAGAATAGACCATCTACTTCTCTAGTCAGCTCGTAAGAGACGAGCTCTGATTAAAATAGAGGTCAGTACCAACGAGACCACTAGTGGTACAGTGCTGTGCAACTAGCCCGTGTAGAGATCCACCGCCTTACCTATTCCTGCCGCCATAACGTCATTTCTTGCCGTTAACGTGTTCCGGTTCGGAGGTTAAGGTAGCTGTTAAACTTTATTTTGCTCGAGGCTGAACATCCCGGTTTTAGGTTGGCAACGCACCATTACCACCTCTGCTGTCTCTAGGCGGCGTGAATTTCTTACCTACAGGAAATCTGTCTGCTTGTTTACCTTCGTTAATAGGCGGTTAATTATAAAAATGTAGATATAGATACTTCGAAAACTTGATATGCATTCGAGTCAAAATACATTTTTTTGTAATTGCGAAACTAGTAATATGTCCCATTACCCACGTATATTATATTTTCGTTAAGTTCTTGGTTATGATAAAAATAATATCTCTAAACAAATTACATAAATTGACCTAACCCTTAAAGAATTCTTGCATGTTATATTCGTATGTTATGGGTGTGTTTGTGTTAAGGGTGCTAGTCACCAATACTAACACCAAAGACAATATTTACGAGTATATTACTAGTCTCTGCTTGTACATACAAATATTTAAATAGACACTGAAATAAATTAAATGCAAGATACACCAACTCCCATAACAAGATAATTCGTTTAGACAATTTCCATACCAAACTTATAAATTTATATAAATGTCAATCAACTTTATAATTACATGACCGAAACCACAACCCTGCAATAAAACCATTGACCGTATAACGAGGTAATACACGCCTGGGTACCTCAGACCAGATACCCTAATTTTACAACATCAACGATTGAGATAAATTACTGTAATTAGTTTTATGGTTATACAAAGGGCCGATCTTATCTTGTGAGTAAACAAATTAACAATTTGGCCAATACTGACTACTGGGGTCTGAACGACCCGCAAATTTACATTATACGCTCGTAAATTACGTGTCAGGGTGTAGTTAAAATGCAATAATTTAATTAAAACACTTGAATTAATTTGAATATTTTGTTGGTTTAATGAAAGAAAATTGGTCTTACATAGGAAGGCAACAAGCAAATGAACTTTGAAACAGTCTCTTTTACTTGGTATTTTGTCGTATTTTCACCAAGGTAAATTGCAATCATTGACAACCATGTCGTAATTTGATAATTCTTTTTTTGAAAGTTGTTTCCGAAATGGTCTCACATAGATTTTATCAATATGCCATTGATAGCTTTTGAGTTATACTTAACAGTGATAATTAATAGTCGTCTCTTGGTAAAACTTTTATGGAACCACCTCGAAAACCTAAACAAAGAACTGTCAAAATCGATTGGCTCTTGGCCGAGTAATAGCATATCAAACATACAAAAAAATGTACAGCCGACAATTCAAGCCTGGAGACGGTTAAAAAGCTTTTTAAAAGTGGCGTTGCACTGGCAGCTGACTCTTGTTATTGAGTTGCAAATGTAGACCTATGAACTGTGGGGATTGTTTTCCTACAAGTAGGATGTTGTTGGATGCCGATTTTTCCATAAACATAAAAATGGCACAGTGTGAGTCGGGCTCGTATTTGAAGGGTTCCTGAACCTACGTGCTGATTTACTAAGTCAAAGTACCAGCAGATATTGGAAAATAATAATGATAATAATAACCAAAAACAATATGTTTTGCTTTGTTTTTTCTGTTGCTTGTATAAATGTCAAAATAATACCCATTTTTAAAATGTTCTCTAACTCAAAAAAGGTCTTGTTTAAAAATTGACACTATACCAATTATGCCTATTTTTAAAATTTTAAGTTGGAGAAAAATGGTATTAGGAATCTCAATATCAATTTTTAAGTTTATTTATATATAAGTAATTTACGTGAATAGGTTTATTGAATTTTCATTTTAAATTTCAGTTCCATTTATGGAAGTAGGTACTCATCTTAATTTTATATTTATATCGAAACTTGTAAGTTAGAAAACACAAAATTATCTTAAGTTCATATTAAATTTCAACTACGTAAATTTTAGTTTCAGGAAAAGAAGCTGTGTTTGGAATGACGGATAGATAGACATGTCTAATCTATAAAGACTGTTTTCAGGCGATTTCGGCTGCAGAGCCCTAAAAACTGTGAATATCTCGGTCTCTCATGTTCAAAGTATCTGCTGTATTATTTAAGAAGATACAAAGTAGTTTATTACTGTTTAAAAAATAGATTTGCGCGTGGTTTACATCTGCTTAACGTCTTTGCGAGCTTAGGTTGATTGCCCGAATATATTATCAAGCGCAGTAAACTTGCAAACAAACTTCAACTATTTTATTAAAATAGAGACAATTTAAAAGATCACAATTGCCATATGTCAATCTTAGTAAATATCTGACATGACAAGTGGGTAAATGGCATTATTTTGACATTACTACAAAAAATGTATTTGTATTTTAAAATTAAAAAATAAGCAAATATACCTACAAACTTTGTACGAGGACAAAATATTCTTACAGAGTCGTGGTGTGAAACTCATACGAAGTGTCAAATGTGGCCTTTAAAATTGACCCAACTATATTTAAGTACCATTTCGCGATTTGATAGTACTTTTATCAGAAGATAGTTAATAATTCCGATATTCACATATATTGGTACCAACATCCTATTAACAAGGATTTTTACATAATAATGCTTATCTTCAATAAAACATAACTCAAAAACCACTAGTCGGATCATGATGAAATTGAAAAGATGATGAAAAACTGCCTTGGTATCATGACCTACTTTTTCAAAACAAGAAATCGTAACAAATGTACAAAAAACAGACTGTCAAATTGAAAACCTCTTCTTTTTGAAGTAGGTTAAAAACTAATGCTGAAGACGCTCAGACACTCAATGGTGGTTATTTTGTTGCGCGCTCACTAAACTAATTTCAAGTTATCGCTATCTACTTTCAAAGAAAGTAATAGGAAGAGACAAAACACTTTTAGTTCTGTCAGATTAGTCTGTACGCGAAATATCTAGAGACGTTTAATCTATCAATCGGAAAACGTTGATTAACGGCCAATGTTAATAATGTTTCTCTAAAAATGGATTTCAAGCAATCGAGATAGCTGCGTATCTGCGTCTAAAGGCCGGCGCCTATCCTATACCTAATTACCATATTCATACTGTCCACAGATATGTTATTGGCAAGCGATAACATTAAAATGGATCAAAATATCAATCTTGGACTGCAAGTTTTGGATAAGGATTGATTATTAATATTGGCCGTAAAACATCACAATTTGTCATGTCTGGGCTAATCTAACATGTCTAAAATGTTCCACCTCTTTTGTTTTATTTGAAAGAGATAGCACGCATCTGAAATAAGTTTAGTTTGTAAACAGCAGAATCAGCGCCAATATAGTAAATAGATACGCTAAACAATTGTACTCGTACTAGAAATAGATCTGCGTGTGGTTTATAAATGCTAAACGCCTTGTATCAGCGTTCGTTTACCTTTGCACTATATACCTCGAACTTGAACCTGTCCTTGTATTGCATTTAGTAGTTTTAACTCAATTATTACTGTGATTATTACTTTGATTAACATTTTCACTCTTTTAACCTTTGTACAGTGAGCAAGCAATATCTGACCCCCGTACAATACTTTCAAAGTACTATAAGGGGGTCAGATATTTCGTTTACTGTACATAATACAATCTTGAACCTGTCTTTGTATTTTATTTAGAGGTTTTAACTCGATTATCAAAGTGATTACTAAGCCGGCTCCAGACGGCTGTAAACATACTTTCCAACAAAGATAACTTTGAAAAAAATGCTATTTGGATTAGATCTACGATTAAGGCGGATGCAAACCAATGTTTAAAACCAATATTCACAACCGTCTCAAACATTTTTAATTCTATTAATTTTATCATTCACCGTTTTTGATCGTGATTCTTATTTGCGAGCTTTTTTATTCGATTTCATGTTAGTATTTTACACTTAAATTTTAAATTTACATATTGCCACTTGTTATAGCACTTTGTCCATGTCACTTTCTGTTTGTCAGAGTTTGATTCTTGATTAAGACATCACAAATATTAGTTTCTTAAAATATACTAATAAAGATAATGCAGCCGGAGAATACATGAGTGCCCGGTTGACGATAGGTTTGCCCTCTGCCATATTGTAAAACTTAGTATCGGCTAGTCGTAGGTTTCCTAGTTGTACCTGACTACCTATTACCTATTCGGGAATACTCTTTTTAATATGAAAAAATAAAGGTTTTTTTTTTTACTTGATATCTGCCATCACTTCTAAAAAAAGCCTCTGCGTGATTTTCTTATCGTTCACTTTGAGAGTTATGTTATACCATAGCTACACAATTTTACTAGGTGACAGAGTGCTGTGCATTTATTCCTGCTGCCAAAGCTTATGGTAACCAGTAGACGTCTATGGTATCATATCATATGGTTTATGTTATAGTTGTCTCCTACCAGATAGACAGACTGATTGTTTTTAGATTACGGGACATATTTGCACACAAAATCACTCACTCAACACGCACGGACGCACCACACACATACACACACGCACGCACCATTGCGGGTTGAAATAGTAAGTAAGCTTATATTTTGTATGTTGATAAAATACCAAGTATAATAATAATGAGTCACTGCTCAATATGGATTGCATACAGCATCCAGTGTGGCTTCTAACAAGACTAATCTAAAGGAAATATTTACATGACGCATCAGCCTTTCATGTCTTCCGACAAGAAAGTGAAACCTCAAAATAAACATGTTTCGATTATATATTACTTCGTTATAAACAGTCGGATGTGCTGCAGACCAGCGATTTGTGCAACAAAACAAGTATTTGACGTCTCAGAAGTACCGTTTTAGGGTTAAGAGTGACAGCAAGGAGTATATTATAAATACTACGTAATAAGTGACAGGACATCTGAAAAGTTGATGTTATATATTTTTTTAGGTTTATTAATTATTGCCCCTTTCTGGGGCCGGCTAAGACCTTTAGTCCATATTACCAGGTCTTCCGTATATAAATAAATTCTTTTAGCAGTCATAAGTCATGTTAGGTTATAAGTCATAAGTCAGGTCAGTCAGTCATAGGTCTAAGTCATTTCAGGGTCTTGAGTAAAGCGGTGGTTTCGTTACTCAAGCTCATCTATGAGATTTGGCGGCAGCAAGGAAATTCATGATAAGAACTATGAGATTTGGCGGCAGCGAGGAAATACACGATACACTAATTTCTTCATAATTATTTCATTTGTGCACTTTAACTAAACAAAATTAAACTAAGTCCCACCTAAATTAACCAATTTTACTAATATTTTAGACTAAATTTAATAATTGTGAAAAAAAATTACGACATTCTTCATTCACGATGGCGCCAAAACTCGTTATTTTTTTTTATTTGGCCCTTTCTGGAACAGGCTAAGACCATAATGCCATACTACCATGTCTTCCGTATTAATGAATTCTTTTTCTTGTTATTTATTTTAAATTCTCTTCTTAAACAAAACGAAGTTCACCATGTCGGCTACGATTTTATGAAAACCGAATATTTGTTTCATTACAATTATTTGACAACGCTACATATCCATTGCATTCTTGACACAGGTCATCTTAATAGTTGTTGTTATTTTTAATTTGTCCCTTTCTGAGCCAGGCTAAGTACATTAGGCCATACTACCATACATTCTGTACTAACGAATTTAAATTATTTTTTTAAACAAAACAAAGTTAGCCAGATCGTCTAGCATATTATACAAAACGAATATTTGTTTCATTACAATTAGTTTATAACGCAATATAGCTATTGTTTTCTCGCTTTTCCTACCTACTTATCGTTTAGCACATTTTTACGTAGGTGGGTGTGACAGTGTGACGTCAATTAGCCGGAAGTGTCATATCGGTGTAATTTGCGCAAATGAGTTAAGCTTAAATATGTTAAACACGTTATTCTTTATTGTTTTACGTTTATGTCTATTTTATAAACGGGCTTCAAAAAAGGAGGAAGTTTTATGTTCGACTCCTATGTTTCTAGTAAAAGTAAATCGATTTCTCTGGCATTTCTGAATCGATTTTATTTAATTTGAAAGAGCGTACTTCTAGTGGTCCCATTACTACTAAGTCTGAAACAGATGATGGAATGCGAAATTAAGAAATACTGCATTTTTGTGTACCCAAATGACTCACTTGCTGAAATCGAATTCAGTTTCTGGCAGTTTCACTGCGCTAAAATTTTGTTTAAGCACTTTGTGCCGAAAATACGCAGCTGAAGATAATTGACGTAACGTTCCGGACGTATCTGTATGATGATACCATAGAAGGATAATAACATGGCATGAAATTTTTAAGTAATAAATCGGCAAAATGAATCATTTAAACGCGGAAAAATAATAAAAAAACAGTTTCAACTACTTCATTACATCCTACATGGCTCTTAAGTCGTAATTTGATCATTATTTTTTCGCCACATAGCAAATGGTTGTGCCTCTGCCTACCTCTTCGGGGATATGGGCGTGAAGATACTTTTTTTTACATAGCAAATGATTCCGAGATAGTCCCAATCAAGAACTAAAAATTCACTAGCTTGATTTTAATACAGTTTCAATGAGGCCGACTATAGGCTATACTAATAAGCGTCTGCTTTGAAAAAAAGAGTAGTGTATGGTCTAGTGGTCTGACATGGGACTTGACTTCATGAGGCCGTTCCATGTCCCAGTGGAACATTAAAAAAATAAATTCTTTTATTTAAAAAAAAACGACGCCCGTGATTGGATAATAAGGTACCCATTGTGCTTTAGGTTTTCCAGCTTTGGACTGTAGAACATTGTAGAACTTAGTGCCTTCGGTTAATCATTGTGCTTACCTCTACCTCTTCAGGCATGTAGACACATAATGTCCAATAAAAATACTTTTAAAACACTTCTATTTTAAAGTTAGTTTTGTATGTATATCAACATCAAACCCACTCAAACACCAAAACATACAATTGGGAATCAATTTCATCGCATAAATCCACGAAATCAAATTAGGTCTGTCTTTCATTTATGTTCATTTCAAGCCCATGATCTCATTCGAATCCAGAAGCTGTGATTTATCGGCAGATTACACAGTCAGTGTGACGCAAGCGTCCAATCGTCCATGTCGGCTGACACTCCTCAATTCTGCCTAATGCCCCATATACCATCAACCATGATGTCTCCTTGAAGGTTTATATCTGTTTAATTAATTGCTTTTGCATATAGGAACCACATTAATTTAAAATTTGGGATATTTTTTTTTTATATTTTTTGTAAAATCATTGTAACACTGATGTTATTAATTTTATTATCTTTGATATTGTTCAAAACATAAATTAATAATTCATGTGTGGGCGCATTCTTTAATATATAAATATCCCAGGACAAGTTACGCAAATTGAATCTAACCTCAAAGTAAGCAAATTATATGGTTGTGTTATGGATGTTTGTCAACGATATTAGAAAAAAATACTTAAAAATATAAGCATTTCAATGTTCATCACACATTTGTTGGAAATCGAACCCGGATCTCGCGTTGATCGGTGGATTTAGGCGTGTACGCAACTCGACCAACGAGGCGGTCAATGTCTTTCAATTTAAAAATCTGATTCTGAGTTTTCACAAAGATTTTTTTTACGAAGTACAACCTCAACATTTAAATAATCTAAATGTGTGAAGTTATTGTCAATGTTTAATTAGCAACACTTAACTTTATTTAAATCAAAACAATAATTAAGTGCAGAAAACTTCAAAACCCGACTCCATCTAGTTGATTAGGTACGTCGCGAATTGATAACTCTTTTTTGGAAAGATACCAAAGGATTCCGAAATGGTTCCATATAATTTTTTTCAACATCCTACTAGTTTTTGAGTTAAACATCATAATGCATCAATTTCCAACATTAAAATCATTAAAATTGATACACTTTTAAAGATTACTCAAAAACTATTCGTAATTATCAGAAACAACTAATCAGATCATGATAAAAATTATTAAGGGGTAACCTTGGAATCATGTTCTATGTTTCTAAAAAAATAATCATCAAAGTCGGTTGGTTTTAGCCGAAATTTCGAATAACATTTAAAAAACACACATTCGAATTTAGAACCTCCTGATTTTTTGAAATCAGAGAATAACTGCTCACATTTTTTAAATTTTTACACTTGGAAATGAAATTGCGTTCCAATAACAAGTACTTAAAAATAGTTATGTCAAATAAGACGTAATTGAAAATGTTAAATCATAAATCCACTTGTGTCTCAACAATAAAAGAAATAAATTATGTATAAATGGTTGTAAATTACGTATAAATGGTTATAAATTAACACTGATGAGTGAACGAGGTGACACTGAACTGTAGATTATGTCGTAGAATATTTGGGCAACGACGCGACCTGTTTAACTTTTCTCAGAATTTGTATTCTATTTTTAGAATTCTATTATAAATAAGTTTATTTCAATAATTTAAGTATCAAATTCTTTTCCCGCTTTGGGCCGGGCTCCTTTGCAGAATAGACCATCTGTCTTCCTGCCAGACAGCTCGTACCTATTACCTACTTTATTACCTATTTTACTTTATTAATATGACTAGGTGGTAGAGTTTCGCAGCGACTCACTCGGATTGGTACCATCGCCTTACCTATTCCTGCCGCCATAACGTCATAACGTGTTCTGGTTTAGAGGGTAAACTAGCCGGTAAACTTACTTTTGCTTGATATCTAACATCCCAGCCTCATGTTGGCAACGCACAATTACCACCTTTGATTCTTTAATCCGTGTGCTTGTTTGCCTTCCAATATCATAAAAAAATCAATCTTAATCAATAGGGACTGCTAATGAAATGGCGAAAATTTTGTTTTCTTTGAACTTTGAAGCAACCAAAGGTTTTTTCTTTTCTCTTTTGCAGTTTGAGGGCTATGTTCATGATTAAGAAGTTAAGTAAAATTTTAACTTTATCTTATATATTGCATAAATATGTTTGTTATTTGGAATCAATAAACCTGTTTTGGTACATATTTGACCATTTAGAGATACAATATTCAAAAGAAATAACGTTTAATGAAACCGGTTTAGTAAAAGCCTCTGTGGTCGTACGGTCCGGCATCGGACTTGACTTTTTGATATCCCGAGTTCAATTCCAGGGTCGGGAAACAAAATAGTAAATGTATATTATATAATTTTCTATTAAACATACGTTGCTTGGCATTGGATATATGTACGGTTAGCGATAGGCTTGAAAGCTATCACATTGTGGAACTTAGTGTCTTTGGCTTGTCGTGGGTGCCTTGGTTGTGCCTCTGCCTACTTCTCCGGAGATATAGGCGTGAAGATCCTTTGTTTTAGTAAAAGCATTTGCAACTTACTTAAAAGTAAACTTTTTGATAAAACAAACAAAACCTGTTTTATAAAATAAAAATGTTTAAAATATTTTTCAAATACAATCATTTATAAAATCGCTATAGCTTTACTTAATACAGAACATAAAAATGCATAAATAATTATAGGAATATTAAATTAAATAAAAAGTCGAAAATAAATATTCTTAACACAAAATAATGGCGTAGTTGTAGCTATAAATTGTAATAAACTGCCTTGTAAAGATATTATTCACTTCGTATCGATAGAAAACATTAATGCTTGAACTAACTGGTAGTAAAATTATTCCACTGATCCGTTATAACGTTGTCGAGAATATAAAAATAGTTTGAATAATTATTTATGGTGATTCAATGGATTTATGACTTTAAGCTTTATATTTTGTTTCTAGTTGTAAAAGCGAAAGTAAAATGATCGCAAATAGTTTTATGGTTGATGCAACTAAATCTGTCTTTATGGGGAAAGCTTGATGGTCATTACCTTGATGAAGAAAAATAAAATGGGAATGGATTTTATGAAAGAAAATCCATGAAGTAATTGGCTACTAATATTAAGCTATTATATATCGCATTTATAATATAAATAAGTATCCTACTAATATTATAAATGCGAAAGTTTGTGAGTATGTACGTATGAATGTTTAATACTATTTTACACTTAAATGGCTGAACGGTTTGTATGAAATTTGGAACACATATAGATTGGATTTAAATGTAGGCTACTTTTAATCCTGATTGCAAAACGGGTTCCTGTAAATACGCGCTAATATTTCAATTTAGAAAGAAATCAAATTAGCGCATTCAATAGCTAATATCCTATATGAACAGTATCGCATAATGTATATTAAAATGGTTGGAGAACTAGTATGATTCTTGCCAAAAATGTACGTAGCGTAATCCAAACGCTTTACCTCAACGTCAACTTGTTTTCGTAATAAGATTTTTCCCCTTGTTGGTCCGGGCTTCTTTGTAGAATAGACCATCTGCCTTCCTTGCCAGGCAGCTCGTAAAAGGTGAGCATAGGCTCATAGTCACTAACACCGTGACATCTGACAAGGTGGTAGAGCTTAGCAGCGACTCGCCCGGATTGGTACCACCGCCTTACCTATTCCTGCTGCCATAACGTCATGACGTGTTCCGGTTCGGAGGGTAAGGTAGCCGCTGTACTTACTTTTACTCGAGGCCTAACATCCGGGCTTCAGGTTGGCAACGCACCATTACCACCTTTGGTGTCTCTAGGCGGCGTGAATTTCTTACCATCAGGAAATCCGTCTGCTTGTTTGCCTTCCAATATCATAAAAAAAAGAGATCTTGCTTGAGATCTCTTTCGTTGTACCATTAGGAACCATTAGGAAATAGGAAAATTTTCAATATTGTCCAATTTTCAAAAAATATTAAAGTGTGACGTGCCACGAAAGTGTTGTGAGAAATTTGTAGAGTGCAAAAAAAATTAAAAATACATTTTCAAAGTGACCGAATAAGACTAATGAAGAATCTTCTATAAATGAAGTGATAAAGTTGAATTTTTGAAGTGGAAACTTCTTTAGTGGCGTTGCGCCCTTTTTTGGAATGGGTAAAAAGTTCTAAACTCGCATCAGGGCACGTGACCTGATTTGTAAGACAAAAATTCATAAGACGGCGCAGGGCGCTTGCGCGAATGTTCGTGTTGCGTTTGTGTACGACAGCGCAATAAATGAATATTGTATTCTACCACATCAATGATATTCCTTTCATTATCAGTATGAATTAAAGCAATTTGAACAAAATCATTCCCTAATCATTCCAAAATATCAAAAATACACAATGTTAACATTGAATTTTTTCTGCCAGCACTGCCGGAGTGCAACCCGTTTTTTCTTTATTTATTTAGAGTAAAGTCATCTCTTTTTTACACTTTACCCGATAACTTGACACCTATTTCACTAGTTTTCGAATTCTTTACGTTCCGTTTTGTAGTTCGTGTTTTTATTTTTTTTAGAACTCTTCTCTTTCAGACATGAACTATGTTTCTTCCTTTAAAGGTTTTTCTTTTGTGATGTCAGCTGCCTGAACCTGCACTATTTGCAAACATTTATAAATCTTTAAGCATTACTATGGAATACGTACCTCCATTGATATTATCTTCTAATTTGCATTCACCGAGGCTGGTATCGGCGATATAAAGAACACGCCTGATTTGTGATTGAAATGTCAATCGGTAGTTTATATTAACACTAAGTTATTGAGGTCTTTGTTACTATTAATCATGAATGCCAAACTCGACAGTAATTCGCTATAAGTGGCTAATTATTATGTGTATTGGTCATCTTTAGATTTTTATGGACTGTTAAACTAACTGGGTGGGGATTTATTACAAAATACAAGTGCTTCTGTTTTCTTTTGTTTGTTAATAAAAAGTCCTGCAGTTATTTAGCGTCAAAAATCAGATTACGCTTTCATATAAAAAGAGGAGGCTCTAAAATCAACTTCAAAAAAATCTGCATGTTTGTTTCGCTATTACTTTACTAATTAAGAACTCATTTATTTTTATAGATTACATTTGAGAGATTTGATTTTGAGCTTCTTTTGTCTTTCTTTCATCTTTCAATCGAGAAAGGATTGGGAATTACTTCTTAAAGAAAGAAGAAAAAAGGGCAAAAAGGCGTTCTCAAAGCAAGAGTGAATAGCCTGCTTCTGGCTTAGTATAGCTTTATCTTTGACTACAACATCACTATCCACCAAGGGAGATGTATGACATCATACTTAGCTATCTGATATAAAAAGCCATGTATTTCAAACGTAAAATTGCTCAGACAAGGCATAAAAAATGCATATTTTATTCATTATGACCGATTGTTGTTTAAATGGGTTCCAGAATATCTAAAAGATAATTAAGCGCAGTGGAACTGTAATAACCGACTTCAATTATTTCGTTGGGTACGACGTTGCAATTTGGTTATTCTTTTTTCGAATTATAACAAATGGTTCCGAAATGGTCCGATAATAAGGTTGTCAAAATGGATGAAAAATGTATGCATTGTTAATTATCACTCAAAATTCACGGATCGGATCATGATACAACTAATATGGGACTACCATGGAATCATGATCTATCTTTTTAAAAAGGTAGCCTCAAAGTCCTCAAAGGTTGGCTATTGACGGAGTAATCGTGTAACAAACATACAAAAAAAAACTTACAGTCGAATTGAGAACATCCTCCTTTTTTTAAAAAAACTACGGTTAAAAAAAACTACTTTTTTAGTGCAAAATATCATAATTTAAATTAAATGCGAAAATTTTTCTTTCTTTTGTGAAAATATTTTCACGCGCATAACTCTTAAAGTGTAAGCAGAGTCACAAACAGGACATCCGTGAATAGCCGAAGACACTAAGTCCCACAATGTGATAGGTGGCAGGCCTGTCGCCAACCAGGCACATATCCTACGCCGGGCAACGTTAATTTTATTTGAAAATTGAAAATAAACATTATTTTTCTTGTCTTATTCGGGGATCGAACCCAGGACCTCAAGAAGTCAAATTGTTACTTATTATTGGACCGCCAACACATTCTGATAGAGCCTACGGCGAGCTTCACTACTGGTCACAATTCTGTTTTTAAATAGAATTTGTTTAGTTTATAGTTTGAAATCAATACTCTTAAGTTTGATTGATGGGTATAATGAGCTAAAGATGAAATGCACCACTCAGAGTATGCATATCTCTTTGAGATGGTGCACTTGCTACAATGTAAGGATAATGTTATGCGTAATCCTTACGTATTTGAAGACTTGATCGATTGTACTAAGCACAGCATAAGACAACCTTTGCTAAGGTATATCTAGGTAATCTTGTCTTTAGTAATAAATGTTAGCATTGAAAAATGAATGGATGAACTTTTTATTTTTCACAGTCAAACTTACAACAAAGTAAATACAAATAAATATTATTAACATCATAAATTTATAGTTTGTAGTACACGAAAGGTATATTTATAACCAAACAAAGCGATCTCTTCCAGACAACATGTGGAATTAAAAGTAGTTATTGACATAAGAATGAGACAGAAAATGTTATTTTTTTGTAAATATTTGATCGCCTCCGTGGTTTAACGCTCCGGAATTGGATATTATGAGATCTTAGGTTCAATCCCTAGGACGTGTAACAAAAAGATAATGTGTTTTTTCAATATTTCTACAAAAACAACGTTTCTCGGAGTTGGATACGTGACTGGTTGGCGATAGGTTTGACAAATTGCCACTGTGGGACGTGGGACCCGGTCTTACTTCTGCCTACTTTTACGAGAATACGGCCTTTGAAAATACTTTTAAAAAAGACTTAAGAAAGTTCATATTTTTAACCAAGCTTGCTTATCGCGTATATATTTCAATGTATTGTTAATAACTGTATTTCACCTTTAAAAAGTTCAACAAAGCCATGTAAGAGATTCAAATGATCAAATATGGGGAAAATGTGTTATTTAAATTACCCAAAAAGCAGAAACGAAAATAAAAACAAAAGTGAAATGCCATTTTCGCGCTCTTTTGTTTAGCCTTTTCAGTGACAATAACTCTCAAAGCTTTTAAGCTGAACAAACTTCATAAATCTGTTGGCGAATGACATGTGGAGTGTTTACACGAGGGCGGCCACTGAAAGTTGTTTTTACATGATTGCGGAAGGAGAGATATGTTTTTTGTTTATTCCATATTACTTTGAGCTCCTCTCATAACCTGATTTTTGAAGTTAAACTTCCTTAGGGCCATTTGCACGTTCCTGGGTTAAATATTTAACTCCGGTTTAGTCTCTAACTTGGTTTAAATCTCTTTGTATTTGACAGATTAAATCATTATTAAATTTAACCCAGGAATCTGCAATCGGCCCTAAGAATCGTATTTTGAAAATCGAATAAACGAAAACTCGTCTCAAGAAAGAACAAAATAAGAGAATGAAATAAAAAAATACTACACAGTATTTTACATTTATAAATTTTAAACTGTTGAGCACATTTTTACCTTATTTTTTTAAGAGAAAACTTCTTTAGCGGCATTGCGCACTTTTTTGGAATGGGTAAAAACTTCTAAACTCGCGTCAGGACACGTGACCTGATCGAAAAATCGTATGACGGCGCAGGGCGCTTGCGCGAATGTTCTTGTTGCCATGTTTGTGTACGATAGCGCAATCATTGAATATTGTATTCTACCACATAAATGATAGTAGTTTCATCCTGATAAATCAAAGCAATTCGTGCAAAATTATTCCCAAATCATCCAAAAATATCAAAAATGCACAACGTTAATATTCAAGTTTTCACTCCTGCCGGCACTCCCGGAGTGCAACCCGTCGTTTTTTTTATTATAAGTTATACAGTCCGAATTCATAAAAAATATTTCTTTTGTTTCAGTATCATCGTATGTTTGCGAGCACCGCTGATAATTGCACACGATTCGAAGCCCGAAGAATCTGTAAGTACTTATTTAATGAGATGTAATGATCCCATCGCCCGCTGTTGGCAGTCTAATAATTTTGGATTCCGGATTTAGTAATAACTAAAAAGCAGAATATAGTGCATCCGCTCGGCGGATTCTTGTCACCATAGCGTCAGTGCTCGCTATTGTCATGAGCCGTGCTGGAGGGTTGCAGGTAGGTGTAATCAGTAGACTTACACTTATGGCTTACGTTAAGACAGAGTCCTGGGCGTAAGATAGTGAAGCACAAGTAACGTCTGCCAGGTTATTTCTATCTTATTACATACTAGCAGTTTTACGCAGCTTCGCCTGCGTAGGTAACTTGGCTTCTACTATACCGATTTGGATGAAACAAAGCCTATGTCACTCGTGGATAATGTAGCTTTCGAATGGTGAAAGAATTTTTATAATCGGTCCATTAGTTTTTGAGCCTATTCATTACAACCAAACAAACAAACAAAGTTTTCCTCTATATAATATTAGTTTAGAAAAAATCTGCTAATGCTTGAGAATTTCTGACTGTTCGCATTTCACGCACTTTTTTAATCCCCGACGAAAAAAGATTGGTGTTGTAAGTTTGACGTGCGTGTGTGTCTGTCCGTGGCGTCATAAATTTGGAACGGAAGGACCGATTGTAATGCGAATTTTTCATTGGAAAACTGATGTGATCGAGATTTTTAGCTTATAGAAGAATTTTGTCGGGGGCTATTGAATACATTTAAGGTAATGTTAAATGCAACTTTTACTGAAACCTTTTATAGAAAGATAGGTCTTGGTGGTACAAATAACACTAGTAATTTTCCACAATATACAGTATTTTGTAGAAAAGTACAAGTGGTGTTTGTAAAGTTTATGGTGATAGGTCATTAAAATTTCGTTTGTTGTCTCTTTTGTTTGTTTGTCTATTTGAATTTGTCTGCGCGTCTGTCTACAAAAATAGGTCAATAAATCCACAGTTCGTGAGCTTGATTCCCGTAAACTTCGTCGTCAATATCTATGTCAAGAACACTGGAAGATGCTGGGCCTTGGCAGTTTTATATATTTGTTTAGATTAAACGTTCTTAGCTAGGAAGAATTTGTTTACGCGGAAAGGATTTTTAAGACGCCATGTTTTAAAGCGACTTAAAACTGGAAGATTTTCTCAATTCATTTTATTTTGTATGTTTATTTCTCGAGTACACTCACAGTTAAAATATACTACACTGCTAGTTATGAATGTATTGTAATAGTTCTTTTTTAGTTAAAGTGATGGTTTACGTACTATGATAATCGGTTTAGTGGTTTTAGTCTTTAGCCGACATATTGGAATTGAAGTCGGTGTTTGGCAGCTTTGCTAATTTCAATAAACATGTCCTGAGTTTCCGAAACGTCAATCAATTTTTAAATTAAAAAAAAAAGAGGTAGGCAGAGGCACAACCAGGGCACCCACGACTAGCCGAAGACACTAATGCCCGATTTCACCAAGAGCCCCTATATGTTAGGGGACTTTTAACGTATTTTAGGGGACTGCTTTATAATATGAAAACAGTCCCATAAGTAACGTTAAAAGGTCCCCTAAAGTATAGGGGCTCTTGGTGAAATCGGGCATAAGTCCCACAATTTGATAGGTGGCAAGCCTATCGCCAACCTGGCACATTTCCAATCCCGACCAACATTTTTTTATTAGAAAATTAGAAAAAAATCAATTTTCTTTTTGTTAGCCGACCCGGGATTCGAACCCGGGACCTCATGCAGTCAAGTCCAACACCCGGAAGAGAAGGAAGTCTAAACCGATAACACGTTATTCGGTTTGGTTTAATACTTAGATATATATAAATTCAATTTTCTTAAAAAAATCTTAGGAAACTGATTATACTTAGTCTGGCCATAAATACTGTTACACTTAAAAATAAAAAAATATTACATTTGAATTTCGAATCTGTCATTTTTATAC